>JAOCNB020003516.1:0-14272 GCA_026546465.2 Palythoa caribaeorum | reverse complement strand
CGGGGTAAAAATAACAGTAAATATATGAAGCAAATCCAAGGGAAATCAGTTTTGCTTCGAGTTAGCGGGGAATTCGACTTACCGACGGTTCGAGTTATCGGGGTTCAACTGTATCATCCGAGCGGAATCGAGCCCACGTTGCGCGTCTCCCTGTATTCTAGGAAACCTCCCCTTGGGAATCCTCACGCACTAACCAACTTAACTAATCATGAGCTGCTACGTTGCCAGCGTGGTGGTCCCTGATGGTGTAGTAGTTAGCACTCCTGTCTAGAATACAGGGAGACGTGGGTTAGAGTCCCGCTCAGGGCGTATAACCAACTTAACTAATCATGAAACTGCTACATTGCCAGCGTGGTGGTCCCTGAAGTGCAGTGGTTAGCACGCCTGACTAGTATACAGGGAGACGTGGGTTAGAATCCCGCTCAGGGCGTATAACCAACTTAACTAATCATGAAACTGCTACGTTGCCAGCGTGGTAGTCCCTGATGGTGTAGTAGTTAGCACTCCTGACTTGTATACAGGGAGATGTGGGTTCTATTTATTGCTAATGATTAAACTCTCTTGTTCTACCTCATTTGCATTACTTTTCGGCACATGTGAAGTTCGTTGCTTGACCCGGGTCTTAAGGCTGTTTTCCATATTATAACCGTAAGCGCCGGCGACCGAACGGCCGACAGAGCAGGGACGTGACCGGGCCTTGCCGAAGGTACGCCGCCGGTTGATCCCAGACTGTGCTAGGACAGTTAAGGCTGGTTTCATATGCGTTAACTGTCTCAGCACAGTCTGAGATCCACGGCGGTGTACCGGCGACGTGTCCCAGTCATTGCCCCAGCACTGTCAGCTCTTACGGCATATTGAAACTCAGCCTTTAGTTTTTAAGTAACGGTCAGAGTTCGCGGATGGGCAAGACAACGGCATGGAATGCAGAAAGGTGTTAATTGCGGTATTGTTAAACAGTAAATCTCATCGGCTAAACTTTGAAAATCAACCATATCTTCATAAGTAAGAAAATATCTTTCTTTCTGATTCACTCATTCATTCCCTACTAGTGGAAAATTTTCTTTGTTAAAATTTAAGAAAATTCTCATGTGGGGAACACGGAAAATTAGACGACTTTCTTGGCTTTTGTTTTGGAGTTTCATGATTGGATAAATTATTGACAAAAAGAAACATTGTTTTGAGGTAAAGTTTGACGTAGTAAGCTGGGTCGGCATGACGTCAACCTATGTTATAGCCTCAGTTTTGATCCCAAAAAAAGTATAAAGTAAAAAAGAAGCGTAGCTAGCGCTTGTGGGATGTGGCTGGGAAAGATATCTTAAAAAAGGTTCAATCGTTTACTTGTGGGATGGGCTCTGCTGTATTTAAGGGTAGATACAAAAGCTGGTAATGTCTGCTACTCTCATATGATCTTAGTACCGCAAGACTTGCAATCTTACTGAAGTACTTAATTTATAATTAATGTGAACATCAAAACAGAAAGTTACGATAGCGATGGATTTGAACGATTCATTGAAGGGGTTCTTGAGTTTAGCGACAGAAATCCTATTGTATCAAACTCGAATTGCTCGTGTTTCTAGATTATGATTTTAAAACGTTGTCATCTGAAATGACTTGCAAAAAACAGAAACAAACCAAGCACTTTGTTTTTTCTCACCTTTTTTTCTCATCCCCGGCATCTTTAAAAAGACCTAGAATCACGCACGCGACAGTTGTTGTATTCTTTACTGGCCTTTAACAGAGCACGCGCAGGCTTCTGATTGGCTGATGAAACGTAATAAATCCATTGTCACAACCACCATAAAAAATCTTGCACAACAGAAGCTTGATCATTTCGACACGGAAGGAACTTTGAAAATGTTTGTCTTCGTTTTCGCCTTGCTATTTGTTATCAACTACGCGATTGTTGTTGAACCAAGCCGTGTAAATAAAGGTAAGTTTTTTCATCTGTGATTGATCAGTTGATTGTTGTTTTTTTCTCTCATCTTTAGTTTTTGAAAATATTTTTTGTGAGTTTAAGACTTGTGAAACTAAAAAACATAAACTGAAAACCTAAATTTAAGTAATGAATTAAGAATGATAAAAATAGCAAAGGTTTAAATATCATTAATTTTTTTCTACGCAGCTGGAAACCTGATTAATGAGAGAGTCCGAGTTGAATCGTTTTTAAAGAAAATGAAAACAGAACATTGGATTGTGCGGTACTTTATTGAGTTAATGATAACTTTTCTACAGGAATGCGGCGTAGATCAGGTTAGTTGAAATGTTCAATGTTGAAATATTAATGTTTTTCTTACTTTTAGCGAGGAGTTTTAGTTAATGTTTATATCATGAAATCTTTTTAAACGAAACTGAGAAAAAACAGAACCATGAAATTATTTAGAGTGATTGTACACATTGATATATATGCTTTGCTTTTTCAAAAATGAGGCATACTCGTAAATAAATAGACTACACTGGGGGTAATAATATAGAGGTTATAATATCATAATAATAATTTAATAAATAACGTCCCTCTTTTCATTTGAAATGTATTGCGCATTTTACGTATAAGAAAGATAATGTATGAACATAGTATCGGACTCGTTTCCATGCCAGGTCATGCGCAATGCAGTCATATCGTGTTACTTACAGATCATTCCGGACGGCACTCGCCGGTTAAAAACTTCATTTCACAAAGTTGCTGTATCGACTTTCAAATAGTTAAAAAGTTGCTGTTTTAACTTAAAAAGAGTTCAAGTGACATTTGGAACTTCGATTATTGAAACCGATCAAAAAGAAAACCTCAAAACATCCACAGCATCATTTGGAAAATCCGTTTGCACTTAATAGACGGTCTTTTTCCTTCACGCTTTTAAGAAATAGACCTGCTTGTCTTTTTGCTCAGTAAGTACCGAAGCCGAGTGCAGGTGCAGAGGTAAGATTGAACAATTTAATTTGCTAATACGTCCAATTTGCTGTAAGAAAGAAAATGACAAATTATATCATTTACCCAGCATGGTTTTATTATTACTTTTGCCGGCTACCTTTCTGGTAACGCTTTGGCCTAGAAATATCAAAGCTATTGCTGTATTTTCAAACTATTTCATCATAAAGATAGTCAAATTCTTCAGCTTCACAGTAAACTATTGCAAACTAAGAGAATTTAAAGAACGTCTAAGCAAAAAAAAAGTTTTTGATTTAAGATAATTTGAGAATTCCGCCAATCTTGTCAATTCAAGTTACAGCATGCAAAAATATGTTTTAAATATAAGCGTTTGTGAAGTCCTTAATGTTAAGAGACGACGTTTTTAATTTTTAACAGTAATATTTATAACCGTCTCAGTGGATTTAGTCATATGAGTCTTTTAAGGGCTGACTCATATTCATATATTCCTTTCGCAGGAATTGGTGGAGAGATTCCAGAACCGTTTTACTGACATAGAAGATAAACTGGCCTTCGCATTTTCTGTAGCTAGTCTGGTGCTTGCATTCGTTTCCATTGTCTTATTCTGTGTAAGTATATCATGGTGCGTTTGATTTATAATTTTCTCAACCAACTCTCTGACGCCCTATATTGAATAGTTTTCAAAAATTTTAATTGTTTTAGCAGTTTTAGCGTTAATTTTATTTCCATAATTTTCATTTTGATTTCATAGGAATTTGCGTTTTTGATTAATTCATTAAGATTGCGAAATTTCAGTTGCATTATTTGCTAAGACTGATATTAAACAAGCTTTGTACTTTTAACTCTACAGTACAGACCCCGATCAGCTAAACAAGGTGTCAGTCAAACGGGTAAGTATTAATAGAGAGGTACTTGGTATTACTGGCATCTAAGGCTCAGTTATACATAGTGCTAAACTGTCGCACCGAACTCAATTATCTCAGTTTGGGGCAGTGAAAGCCCGGTGCATATGTAAATTGTTGTCCCAATAAATTAAATTGCTGTAATGAGATGATGCCATGGCCAATCTGCTCAATCTATATATCGTGCTGAATTGTCGCATTCAACTGCAAAATAATTTTAGATAAGTCTGATGAATTTAAAATGATACAAAACAACACTTATTCGTACGCAGACTTATTTTCGATGTGCAGCAATCACTGCGCCAATTCGGCGCGACATTAGCACGTGACGTTTTATAAAGTAGGCGTAAGCGAGTGTAGCTGTTACTAGTTCTAGTGCAAAATATACGAAGTTGAGGGGGAATTGTCATTAAAATCATGGAATTACACTCAAAAAATTTATTTACTACATTATTTATGTGTTAATGTATCATTTTAGTTAAAACGTCGAACTTTACATGTGCCGAATTTAATGCTAATGAACAAATTCTATTGTTCAACCTCATTTGCATTAGATTCGGTACATGTAAAGTTCGACGATTGAACTGGGCCGAAGAAACAGGAAGTTTTTTAAAAAAATTATTACACAAGTATTTAGCATTTCAATTTTATATGTGCAAAAGTTACTTTTATGCACGGAACAGTAAATACAAATTTCCTTAGACCAAACAAACAACAAGTCAAAAAATTTGGGTGATTCGACTAAATTTGTCAAGCTAAAAAAATTAGACTAAATTTGCGATGCTCTGACAAAGGGCTAACGCTCGAAACGTCAGCTTTTTTCAAATTCCTACGGCGATGATAATTTGTTTATCAACACTACTAACAAACAACAGTTTGCAGCCTACATGGCAATTGAGGCAGATAGACTAGTAGCGCAATCACTTTTTTCATGGTTTTATTCCTGATTTTGCAGATCTGGTCCTTAATCTCAGAGGCAGAATCAACATCCTCGAAAAGCAATGTGAACAGTACGCCGCAGAAAATACCTCCCTTCAAGACGAACTAAATGAAGCAAAGAAAAAGGTATATTTTAAAATTTATACTTGTGCATCTCAGTTACTAACTGATCAAAATATCTTGAAAATATTTAATTTTGATTTTTTTGGTCCTGTCATATATTTTAGCAACTTTATTCGGATGACGCTGCGTGGTCAGCTCAAGAAAATTTACAGAAAATGACGAAGAAAATTGGCCAAAATGAGGTAGGAATCTAGTTTAAAATTCTAAAGTGATCAAAAGAAAACTTCAAAAGGCTGCTGTTAAAAGTTTTGCTTTGAAACCTTTTTAAAGCTTTGTCTTCAAAATTGTGCAGAAATTTCTTTTCCTTATTAATTCATGGACTGACACACTGATACTAAGTAGAATCGATATCTTGCTTTCTCCCTTCCTCCCTTGCAATTACTTGCTTGCTTCCTTTTGTCCTTAGCTTGCAGTTTCCGTTCGTCCTTCTTTTCATGGTTTGTTTGTTTGTTTCTTCCTTCCTTCCTTCCTTCCTTCCTTCCTTCCTTCCTTCTGTCCCTCCCTCTCTCCGTGTCTCTCTCCTTTCTTCATCCCCTCCCCTTTTCCCTTCCTTCCCTCCTCCCTTCCTCTCTCCCTACCTTCCTTCCTTCCTCTCTCCCTACCTCCCTCCCTTCCTTCCTTCCCTCCGTCCTTCTGTCCCTTCCTTTCTCCATGTCTTTTTCCTTCCTACATCCCCTCCCCTTTTCCCTTCCTTCCTTCCTCACTCCCTCCCTTCCTCTCTCCCTTCCTTCCTTCCTTCCTTCCTGCCTTCCTTCCTTCTGTCCCTCCTCTCTGTGTCTCTCTCCTTCCTTCATCTCCTCCCCTTTTTCCTTCGTTACTTCTTTTCTTTCTTTCTGTTCTCCTATTTTGCTTACTTTATTTTTAGTATAAAAATATGGTTACTGCGAGGTGAAGCACTTAAGTGCCATCGCCTTTACACTAAACAGTTATGTTATATATTTTTACTTATAATTTAAAACAGGATCAGAGATCACAGATAAAGGAGGCAATTGAGGAACACTCCACGTTGATAGAAAAACTAAACCACCAGTTGAATCACCAGGTAAAATATTTTTATAATGGTCCTGCTCTAATATTGACAGTTTGGTTCGAAATTAAACAGGAGTATCAAAGAAAATACAATTTTTGCTTAGTAGTGTATTTTATTTTGTCGGAATTTCCAACAAAATTTTTAAATTATCTATTCTGTATTCATTGAAGTTTATTTTTTTTATTTCAAGATGAAAAACTTAGTTTTAGCCACTTTTTGTTGAGATATGTAGTCTTAATTTTTCCATTTCGTTAAATTTTGTTTTCGAGTGATGATTTTTTATTTTTTATACCATATCATTTCATATCGTATCGTATCGTCACAAATATCACGAATGTATCTCTTTCACATGCATGATCTCTAGTTGGATCAGAATGTCAATGAGGGTAACCGCAATGAAGCCGTGGTCCAAGATCTAAAAAGTCAAATCCTTTCTTTACAAGAAAAACTGGAAGCAAAAGATAGCGAAATCACAGAGGTGCGTTAACCCAGTTCTTATTTTGAACTCATAACTCCACGCCATTCATGCAGCGACGTCACCGTTGCAGGGCTTTGTACCGCACGGCTTTAGTCGGAAATTCTTGCGCTGTAAACTGTCAGATAACAGTCATTGCGCACTGTTATTTCCTTTTATTTGTTTTTTCCGTAAAGGAAGAGGCAAAAACTTAATTTGGATTTCAACAAGAATCGGAATTTCGCTGCAATCCCCCATACAATCCTTCCCCCTCCGTTCCGTCGTTCCTCGAATTCTACCATCCTTATTTGTAAGCTTTGTATGTTGTACGCTAAAGCCGGCAAATAGTTCTGTTACTCATTCAATATCATATTTCTGGAGATTTTCAGTGTTAAAATTTTAAAATTCATCAATTGACAGTAACTTGCTTGGATCTCTTCCTCAACTCCTCCTTTTCCCCGTGAGTCCGTTCTGAGGGCACTAAAGACATAAGGGCCAAATATCCTTTGTATATTATAATATTATGCAAGAGTTTGAAAACAGTACCAAAACAAAGAAATGTTGTTTTGACTATTGAAGTACTTTGAAAAGATTTGTGAGCCCAAGTCTGAGCTTGTACTTAAATTTACATAAATACCTGAAAAGTTTGCAGAA
The DNA here is from genome assembly GCA_026546465.2 of Palythoa caribaeorum. NCBI lineage: Eukaryota > Metazoa > Cnidaria > Anthozoa > Zoantharia > Sphenopidae > Palythoa > Palythoa caribaeorum. The sequence continues at coordinate 7,286 of JAOCNB020003516.1, read as the reverse complement.
TTTAATTGTACCTTCTTTCTTCAGGTGAAGAAAAAGTTATGTGGGGCGAGCATGAAGTAAGTAGTCAATAAAGATGTAATGATATTTAAAACAAAAAAACTAGCGAGACTTGACTATGTTACAAACAGTTAGAATGGCAGTGGTCATTATTAAGATTAATAGATAGATCTAGTTTATAAGGCGTCCTAATTTGCCAACAGGGAATTTAAGAAACTATGACGGTAACGTCAACGACGATGGCTCAGAAACAATTATATTTATAATTTGCTCTATACTTACTTCTACAAGTCATTAGGATTTTGCTTTCTTCGCCTTAAGTTTTGTGAATTTAAAACGAGTAAGCGTTCCTCCTTGATGATAAACTAATTTTGAGAACATTTTTCTTATCACGCTCTCGTCGTCCCAAGGACTCCAAAATGGGTCTTTTCACGTTCTGTTTCTAGCAACAACGACGTGCAGGTGTTCAGCTCGACGCATTCCAAGATGCGGTTATGTTTACTATTGTTCTTGGCCGTTGTTGTCGGCGTCGCCGTCCTCATTTCTTAAACTCCCTAACTTATGGTTAATATGAATGAATTGCACTGCTGCTGGCCGCAGCAAGGGACATATCATACCGTACATTCTTTAAATGGTGCAAAAATACTCAAAGCAAATAAAACATTTGAAGCTCTAATTAAACAAGTGTCACAGAACAGACAGTCGACGACGCGAAAACTGCTTGTCTTTATCACTGGCATTTATTGTTTGAATAGATTAAAATATTTTCTTAAAAAATTGGTAGTGTTCTAATAGGCCATTTCCGAATAACGCCCCAATACTGACAAACAAAACCAAATGAAAATACAGAAATTGTATCAGAAATTGTATTAGAAGTAAGAACTCGGCCTCGACTTGAATGCTTTGTAAGTAAAGAAGCGTAATTCCAAAATGGAAATGCGTACTTATTTTCCAGGCGATCGGGTTCAGGCAGATCGTAAAGAGCCGAGGACATAAGGACAATTGTTATTATTATTATTATTATTATTATTATTATTATTATTATTATTATTACCGCAACAAAATTACAGAGAGAAGTGTACATGGAAAATTCAAAACACGAGTGAACGCTTTCTAGTGCCGCTACAGGTCTCGAGCTTTTGCATTAAATTCCTTTGTCTTAAGTTTGAAGTTTCCAATTCATAACTTTTTTAAAACTAAAGTTTCATTTACGTTAATTAATATTGAATTTCTTTACAAATGATGTTAGTTTCAGCCAATAAGCCTATCAACAGGTCGGAAACCATGACAAGGGTCTACTACTTGTTTTTTTTTTATAAGAACAACTTTGAAAGAACAACGAGGCTCAAGGACAATTTAAGAACAATTAAAGAACAAGTTCAGGCTGAGGTTTGATAACTAGTAAAGTTTTTATGGTAGAAAATTGACTAAAACTTAGCGATACAGCATAAAACAAAAAGAGATTCACTGTAAAGACTGCTCAACAAACAGTGAAAGTAGTTCGCCCCTAAATTCAGCCGTACAATTCATATGTGGTGCACGGCGTTTCATTTCCCAATACCTTGTTTTATTTTGTATTTTGTTCATTAAAACTGCTCACTGAAATAAGAACAAATTAAGAACAAATTGAGGCTGAAATCGCCAAAAAATTAAGAACAATGAACCCCGGCAAGATTTACTGGTTTTAATAACAAAAAAGCGTGTATATTTTTGGCTTTCTTCTTGTGACAAACCTCCTCCTTAGTCTCAGAAAACGGAAAAAGTCCTAAGAACGTAATCGCTTCATGTGAATGCATCTTTGTTTTTTGCTTCCTTCTTCTCTTCGCTAATTTTTCTTTCCTTAGTTTTTCTTTGCAAAAATCCCCCTTTCCCTCCCCCCACTCATAAAACCACCTTTTATCATTTCCTAGTTCCCAATGCCGTGCGCGCTGATGTTTGAGACTGGGAACGATATCTTTTGATTTGCTTCGTTAGCATTTTAACTTGAATTGAAGCTACAGAAGAAGTTTTACTCTGAAAACGTTCTGATATTACGGCAAGGAAAAACAAAAATAGTAGATATGCCTAAATATACGTATGACGACAAAAACGTCAACTTCGCCAGGATAGGCTACGTAATTCTACAATATGGTAAAAAAGCCTTAATGGAGGCACTAGAGTTCGTGATCAACAGAGATTGTCCGACACTCCCAACGCTTCAGCAGGTTCTTGCAGCGCCAGGCGTGAAAATTGCTTTATATAGTGTACATCATGGGCTTACAAGGCCACAGAAAGATTTGCTTTATCCAGGAGGGCTTCCTTCTACGACGATCAAAAACGATGATCTTGACATAACCCTTGCCTCGTTTCTTCTTCGAAATGTTCCTTTGTTTACTGGAAATCAGCCCCCGACGGCCACAGCTTGGTCTTCACCGACGGCTCATGATTTGACTACTTTCCCTCTGGAGTCGAATATTTACTTACTAAGGGATAAGCGAAATGAACTGCAGGCTCATTTGAAGAAACCGAAACTGAAAAACAGGGATTTTCAAGTCAAATTTGATGATGTCAAAAAGATTGTGGTTAATATCATGAATGCAGTTGGTTCAACCATCTTCGACAGCAATGATATCGAAAGAATTAGGACAAATCCGATGAGTTCAGAAATTGTGTACAACATTCTTGACGATTTCGAAAAACTAAACTTGTTGGAAAACATTCAAAAGAACGTCAACGAAACTCGTAATACAGTGTCACGCAATTTTCTTTTAAGCATTCTCTGTGTTATATTGTTATTATTTCTTGTCATTTTATTATTTTATTATGGCGTGTTTACTCAAACTCAGTCTATAAGTTCCAACAATTCACACCAATGGAGCAATTTGTATTGGTTTGTGGACAATACTATAGAAAAAATGCATTTAAATCAAGGCGAACAAATGAGAAATTTGATCAAGCAGCTTAATGAAAGAGTCGTGACCCCTCTTATGAAAATGTTAATCTGTGTTTATTTACTGGCTGTAATTGTAATGCTTATGGCCTGCTTTGGACAAGGATATCTACAAAGAGTGTTTCAACTGCTACAGAGATTGTATTCGGGGAATAAAGAAGATTTTGAACCACATCTAAGAGAAGTTACAAAATATTTAACCGGACGCTATGAAGAGACGCTTGAAATATCTCGTCTTGTGGTCGAGTGCAAAACAAGATTAATTAACATCGTTGGACCCCCAGGGTTCGGCAAAACAACTGTAGCACTTCAGGTTGGCCATCATCTCAGAGATAACGGTTATAAAGTCGCTTTTGTTGGAATTCAAAGAAACAGCACTATCGAGCAAATTGCTGCTTCTTTTCTTGAAGCCTTTGGAGTTGAAATAGGTATCGCAACTGAAGTGGGCTGCAGTCGGGCGAATCAGATGTTTAACCACGTGGAATCACTGAAGCAGAAAACAATTATTATCTTTGATAACGCGGAAGATGCTTTCACGATCAGTAAAGGAATAGAATCGAATAACTGTGCAACTCGCCGACGGGAGTTTAGCGATATGCTGGCGGAAATTTTTGAACGAAGCAGACTTGTTTCTATTGTACTAACCTCAAGACAGAGGTTCTTGCTTGCACATCCAGTGGTGAGAGTTGATGAGAAGGAAGTAGAGATAACTGCACTTTCTGAGGAATCTTCTGCCGAGCTTCTTATGAAAGTTGCACCGTCTCTTAACGAGGAATCGGCGTTCACCTTGGGAAACCTTATCGGTGGAGTACCTCTCCTTCTTGAAAATACCGCCGGGGTCATCGAGAGTGCTCATCTATCTGGTTACTTAACAGCAGAGGAAATTATTGAAGACATAAGACGAAAAGAGAATGTTCTTAGTGCTTACAGAGTCGATGAACAGGAAAGAATGTTCCATTTGATAGACATCTCTTACTCGAAACTGCCAAAAATCCTTCAAAACTTATGGAAGACTATTTCGCTGTTTCCAGAAAGTTGTGATCGAGAGGCTGTTGAAGAAATTCTAGAAATTGAAACGATAGATGCAAAGATTCACTTGAGCGAACTTATTGAACGGTATCTTCTCTACTATAACAGTCCGAATGAGCGATATTATATGCACCGTGTTATGCAAAATTTCGGTAACATGAAACGAAGCAATGACCCTAGGAAGGATCACGAAACTTTACAAAAATTCTGCCAGCACTTTTTAAAGAGAATTACTGACTTTTGCAGGAACTTTACTGTTGAAAATAAAACCGACAGCTTGTTAAAGTTCTCTTCTGATTATGCAAATTACAGAAAACTATTTCTTTCTTCATTTCGTGATACAGAACTTTGCGGAGAGACAATCTTTGTAACTTTTCTTGAAACTTCGATTTCCTTTCGCATGTGGCTTGGTGCAAATGATGTTAAGGAACTTGTCGAAGAAGCAATCGAGTCTGTATTGAAATGTGGTAAATTTAGTGGTATTCGCGCTTTGTGCTTCGACGGCGATAGTAATAGCCTTTCGCACGAGAAAATAGTTGGTATTCCCACTAAAGACATTGTTTCAGAAGCAACAAGAATTATTGAGGGTGTCGATTCATCAAACTCGATTTTAACAGCCTACTTGTACCTTATCTTCTGTTTAGCATACGTTGACAATTCAGAAAGCATTGGTATGGATCAAGTTGTTGAGCTGGAGGTTCTCATTCATCGTGCACTGGAAATTTTTGAGCTTCAGCTTGATGATAAGCTCGGCATGGCAAGAGCGTATTCCCTTAAAGGACGTATTTACAAAAAAGTTGAAAACTTTCCTGAGGCTATTGAACAATATAAAAACGCAATAGAATTGTATCAATCGTTACCAGGTGGACTTCACATTGAAGCTGCGCATTTATTCCAGCGCATCGGGAATATGTATCAGAAAATGAACTCGGATCCCGAGTTGCAAATTGAATATTTCGAGAAAGCTGCACAAGTTTTCACAGTTAATGTCAAAGAGCCCAAAAATGATGTTGATAAACATTTGCCTTCTGATGATGATCATGGGGGAGATTCAGCAACTTCTCAAAGTACGATGGAAAAGCATCAAACATCACAGTTGTCCAGCTTCTTAAGAGAATGTGTTCAACGACAAGCAGACAAAGCTAGAGCAGAATGCATTTTTGAAAAAGGTGTGTAAATCTAACGCATTAATAGAAAACGGATATGAGGCGCTAGGCTTTGTTGGATAGATGTGACTTGAAAGAATTTTAATTTGGATAATTATGACTATTAATATCGTGTTGTTTTTGTTGTTACCTCGATCGTTTTATCTTCACTTATCATTATCAGTCATTGCTTTTGCCAATGTTTCAGTTGTTGTTGCCGTTGTTTCGAGTATTTATGTCACCGTTTAACATTGACCCCTATCATTCTTTATATCACTTTTGCCAATGTTGCATTCGTTGTTGCCATTGCCTCTATCAGTTGTATTGTCATTTATTATAATAATTACAATTTTCTCAAATCAGATTGGCCCATTATGAACTCAATTTTTCCCTAATCGCCGTAGAAAACTATCCCATAACAAAACTCTGTTATCGGCTACCTGTTATCGGGACAGTTGAATAAACCAATCACAATCTGTGCTTCAGGATTTCTGATCAATCAGCAACAAGTAGTTATAACAGACAGAAATGGACTCCACTCATTGCCATTACCATCATAAATGTTATGAAAATTAGTAAAATGTGTTTTTATCTGCAAAGATTTTGTCTAACAGTTTAGTTTTCAGAAATTGTAATTATTATAATAAATTGGTAATAGGACTTCCTGTTCGTCCAATTCGGTCTGTTATCATTACTTGTGATTAAACAAATTGGATTCGCGCTTTGCGCTTATCCAATTTTGTTAATCACGCGTAATGATAAAAGACCAAATTGGACTCCACTCAGTCCTATTACCATTACTTATAATTGGTAGAAAACGTTCAGAAACCAGCGTTCAGAATGCTGCAGAGCAAGTTAACAACGAAATGCTTCCCCTCCCTTTGAGGAAAGAGCGGGTGGACAAAGAGGCTAAGCCCTTTGTTACGCCCAATCGACGATTAACGGTAGCAAATCAGTTTTACATCGGCTACGAAACGGTATAATAACAGTTATTATCTATTGGCTAGAAGTACAATTGTTTTTGCACGATTTCGCGCTAATGTACGCTTTTTTTTGTTTTTCAGAAACTGTCTGCAATGTTTCCCATAGATTCAACAATCCCTCATAACAGCTGCTGTCTCACCGGCTACAACTGAGTGACAGTGATTCCGGGATGTTCTAGAAACTAACGGAATAAACTACGCGTTTGAAAATGCTTCCATTTCCTTTTGTGTATTTCATCTCTTTTTGCGACTCATTTTTAACTTGAAAACAAGCGTCTTCTAACAATTCATAACAACTATTATTTATGACCATATCATATGACCAGTAATATCCTATGGTACAAAACATCCCAGTAATTTCCCCTATGGTACAAAATACCCTAGTGATTTCCCTATGGTACAAAACACTCTAGTAATTTCCCCTATGGTACAAAAATCCCCAGTCATTTCTCCTATGGTACAAAACACCCTAGTAATTTCCCCTATGGTACAAAAAACACGTCATTTCTCCTATGGTACAAAACACCCTAGTAATTTCCCCTATGGTACAAAAATCCCCAGTCATTTCTCCTATGGTACAAAACACCCTAGTAATTTCCCTTATGGTACAAAAAACATGTCATTTCTCCTATGGTACAAAACACCCTAGTAATTTCCCCAATGGTACAAAAAAACCCAGTCATTTCTCCTATGGTACAAGACACCCTAGTAATTTCCCCAATGGTACAAGACACCCCAGTTATTTCTCCTATGGTACAAAATACCCCAATGATTTCTCCAATGGTACAAAATACCCTAGTGATTTCTCCTATGGTACAAAACACCCTAGTAATTTCCCCTATGGTTCAAAACACCCCAGTTATTTGTCCAATGGTACAAAATACCCCAATGATTTCCCCTGATACATACCACCACATTGATTTCCCCTATAGTACAAAACACCCTAGTGATTTCTCCTATGGTACAAAATACCCCAATGATTTCACCTACAGGCCACCTAGGGGCAATCAAAAATTTAGATTTTAATGGTTTGACCTAATTTGAAACTAGAAAATTGGAAGAAAGATTTGTAAATTTGCCTGTGTAGATCTGAATGAACCCCGTACAATTACCGTATTTACTCGAATAAACGCCGCCCTCGAATAAACGCCGCACCTGAGAGCCGAAATATTAATAAACGCCGCCCTCGAATAAACGCCGCAC
>JAOCNB020003412.1:0-14274 GCA_026546465.2 Palythoa caribaeorum | reverse complement strand
TATTGGCTTTGATTTAGGTCCAAAGCCGGACTTGCAGAGTTCCCAAACATCATATCGAACGCACATCACTAATCTATCTATTTATCGTAAGTCAAATTCAAAACATTTCAAAGTTTGTTCGTAGCCCGTGGAGATAAGATACTAGAACCTGTGGTTATCTGTGGTGGTCTTTAAACACGATTATAAAATAAAATTCCGTTTCAGGCTTTGAAACAGCATGAAATTAGTGCAAAAATCTACATTTTTTTTATTAAGAAACAGTAAAAATTTACCCATGCTCAATGTTCTTATTTTTTGGAAATTTCAGGCTCAAATTCAGTGTTCTTATTTTGTTTTTATAGTGACCGTGTTTTCCGTTGACTTAAAAATTGCTTGAAATTCCTTTATTTTTGGGCTGTGCACTAAAAAGGTATTTTTAATGATTATGTCTTATGCAACAAACACGTCTTGAACTTAAACGATGGAGTCCTAACTGAATGTATATCAGTGTTATATCTCATGATTTCTTGGGTTTACTGAATAAATATCTGCATGAAACGAAGATTTAAAACTCATTAAAATTTTGAAACTATCTTTTCAGCCTCTGTTAGTTCTTATTTCGATTTCAGGCGATTTTAGCCTCTATGTTTTTACTGAGTTTGTTCAAAAAGGTTTATTTATTCTCGTTTCCTCTATTCCCATTTCTTTACCGCTACGCAATCAAATTCAATCTAAAATGATAGCGCTGATAACTTGCATCTGATTTCAGTTTGTTCAGCAAAAATAAAAAGACAAAACAAGTTGATATTTTCGAAATCATTTGTATAGTTTCAGTTTCATTTTTCACAGTAACGACAAAAATGAGGAATTCTTAAATAGAGTCGCTTTAAAATATCTACAACGACTCTTTTTAAGAGTTTGTTCATTGTGTTTTGGTAGCAAGTAATAATCATAGATTATTACTTGCTTATGAGTATCTCGGTGTTTACCGGCTTGCGGCCGGTTTACATTTGACAGACGCCCGCGGCCTGCAAGCTTTTTTGGTATCATACGTCATGGTGTCACGTGATGGTTTAAATGGCTGCAACCTTATTCCCAGTACTTTTTTTTTTTTTATCAAGAATCACGGTTAGCTTGTTTTCGCGAAGCTTTTCCCGCTTTCATTTTCAATGGAAAACGTTCCTCTATATCCATATTACAAGGCACGGTAAACTTGTCAAATAACAGGTCGAAGGTTGATCGAAATTTTAAAAAGAACAACTCGCTTGTTCATATCACGTGACAAACGATCTAAACAAAATACAACTGAGTGCACAAGTTTGTTTTTTTTTTTCTGGTGGATTTTATTTTATTTACAATAATTATTAATTTTGCAATAGTTACCTCATTAATGACAATACTGAATAACATGATACAATTTTACAGTGGTTTCGACTTCCATTTTACAACAAATGTTACATGTATCAATAGGTCTGTGCAGGCACCGTTTTGAAGCTCAATTATTACACCACCGTTGTGCCAAGCTTGGCAATAAATCATAATGGAACAAAACTTGTTCGAGTTGTAATCCGGTTTTTACAGCTTTCCTTCGTGCAAAAAGTTTTTTCGAGAAATTGACGCATTTGAAAAAACGCTCGCACACTATTTTACTTCCGGTGATGAGTTTTGCTTTTTAAGCAATTTTTTTTCTAAAAGATCTTCTCAAAGAAGATAGGTTTCCCGCAAAAGCTAAAAAAATGGTACATTTTACCTATTCAAATTGACCGCAACTTATAATTGAGTCAGAGCAGAAGTGATATTACCGTATGTCTTCCTGTGGGTCGCAATTTTAATACATATCATATTTTAAACAATATTTTCATATTGTTACCCAGCCACAAAGTGCGTGCCTTTATTTGTTATGATAATGATATGAATGTTAACCGCGGTCATTACAAATAATCAGGAAAAGACAAAGAAGTTCAGAGATTAATGTAAAAAAAATGTTTTATTGAAATAACGACCTCAGACGTCTTTTGCATGAACTTCTGGTAAATTTTAAAGCACACAAAAAAGACACGAAGGAGTTTGAAGCTTACGCCGAGTTAAAAAGAGTTCACGTACATAAACAAAGCAATCAATATCATACGATTCATGGTCGTAAACGGCAGTAAAGATGTAATCTATATGAAAAACACCGACCAATACTAAATAAAAGTGTTCTTAAAATACCATGGTAAATTTGAAATTCACAGATATTGTTCTTGTATTCAATAATTAAATGATAAAAAAAAAACATTACGCACAACAAATATGCTGTTATACTCAAATCAAAATCAACTAGTAAAAATAGCTTTGATTTGGCGGTGATACTCGATAGTTTTCTATAATTACGTAGCGGATTGATCATCAGAAAACTTTCTACAGTCTACAATTTTTTAAATGTTAATTTATCATGATAATATTGCTTTTTGTAAAACTCAAAACTTAGCCAAAAAACTTAGCCAAAACCAAGCTTAAAGTTCCACTTGAGACAATAACATTTCAATACAACGCTAGCACTACATTAACAAACTGCCTCGTTCTTGCGTCGCGTGAAAGCACTGATTCAACTATTTTAGGAACGAAATTAGAAAATTTCTTAAAAACAGAGCCACAGCCCGATTCAAAATATAGTAATGTAGTTAGGTTTTATATTTTACACTTACAATATTTCTAATGTAATTAGTTTTTTATATTATTAGCAATATAGTTATTTTTTATAATTATATTTTAATAACTTTAGTAAAGTAGTTAGTCATTATTATTATTATATTACTATTTATTATTAGTAATTTTTAAATACATAATTTAGTTTAATTTATCGGATGAAGAGCCATTTTTCTTGTAGAAAAGCCGAATAAAGCCTCTATTATTAGTAGTAGTAGCAGTATTATTATTATTATTATTATTCTTATTATTATTATTATTATTATTATTATTATTATTATTATTATTATCACCAGGGCATACCACATCGATAATATGGCATATCCTCTTGCTCTTGTCTACAACAACGATATCAGGCCTGTTCAGTGCGGCATCCTCTTATCCTTCTGGATAGTGGAATCCTAGATCTTTACTTTGTCGCTCGCATATATCCCATACTGTTTACACAGATCCCATGCAGTGAATACCTTTCGCAACGTTATCATGCCTGCGCTTGTACTCCGCTTGCGCATGTTTTCACGTGGGAGGTGATTTACAGTTTCATCTTTACTGCAATACAGTCTGCAACTAGCATCCTCGTGGGTTCCATCAATCCTTGCCTTGATTGCATTTGTTCTTAGGGACTGGCTTGTGCAGCCATAATAAGTGCTTCTGCACTTTTCTTTAGATGGCTTTTTTGCAACCACCGCCAACACTTGATTGATTGATTGATTATTTATTGAAAATTTTCCAGTAATTATACAATAGTAGGGCCAAAGCCAGCGGCTTAAATGGCTTATGTCAGCAGTACATATATAGGAAAAGAGATATAGTGTGGACACTTATCGCTCGCTACTCCCTCCGTCTCTCGGAGAAACTGGCCATTATTGTTATTATTAACTTAAAAGTAATAAACAGTCTTAGTAGTAATGAAGAAGATAAACTTTTCAAATAAAACCACAGATACACTTTAGATTGTTGCAACTGACATGTTTTGGCTGAGGTATACCATCAACCTCGTTCCAGGGCTTTTCCTGTCCCAACCCAAACTTTAGAAAAAGCCCTGGGAACGAGGTTGGTATACCATGAGCCGTCGTCAAGGGCGAGTATGGGGCACCGTTTGTAAATTTATTATTTAGATCAATTTTATATATACCGTTTTTCCATTATTTATAAATAATTTAAAGTTACATGAAATTTATTTATTTATAAATTAGGAACAAGTTTCCACTGATGATATAGAAATCATCATTAGTCGGCACACTGATAATGATATACATATAATTCAAATCATAAAATAACTTTTATCTCAATAATTCACGAGACAAATTTATTGTATCTAAATCATGCCGTTACTCGAAAAATTATTTACATATCATAAACTTAAGATTGGTGTCAAACTTTATGATTTGAATAAATATCGAAAGTTTACTTCGCTATGTACAAAGCATTATTTATAAATAATGAATATGAATAAAATGAATGACCGTTAAAGTTTTTTACAGGTAGTTTGAATATCATATAGTTGCTAAGTTACGCTATGTCTTGCGGTTTTGACGAATAAGATTACTAAGAGTGTATCTATTTCGGTGAGGGCAACGGCTTTCAATTTCGTTTCTTTTGTTTAGACTGCATAACTGTTTTTACAGATAATAAATGTAACATAATCTATGCCTAAATTAGAAATTCATTATTATCTGTAAAAAAACGCTTTCCTTGGTAAAAATTCTGTGTGGTAAGACAATCAAGGTCTCCTTCCTTGTTAATGAAGCATTGCTTTTGCCTAAAATGAAGAAAAACTCCCTGCTAACCAAAGAAATTCTGTTACTGAAAAAAACGATTACTTTGGTTCTAACTGGCGCTCATTATGTTCGTTCAGAACTGTTCTCTGAATAACAACTTTTTCCTTGCCAAATGTTCCTCGGATGTAAAAAACTTGATATTTCTTTACGTTTTCTGTGTTTTCAATGTGTTGAGATGCAAAAAGTATTATGAACCTTTTCCAGATTTCTTTCAATGCCGCACAAAACGTTGATGATCTATAAATGATAATGAGTACATTAATTGATCTACCTACAAAACTACTGAAAAAGGAACAAAAATGAAACCACTGCGACTTTTTGTCCATTGTGGTTAGGTCTGTTGCCTTCCAAAAACACCATGCAGTCATCTGAAAGATAGCGTATATAACAAAAACCAGAAAGATCGTCCCTGCAGATCTGGAAAGTGCTTGTTTGTTTCTGTAGTTAACAACATTGTTAAAGATACGAATACTACGTTTTTTCTTAATCGCACACAAATTAATAGCTGTAAGAAATACCATAGCAAGAGCTAAAATTATTCCTATCGGCTCAAAAACTTGGCTGATCCTGGACCAATACAACATATGATAGTAAAAATATGACTTCTGTTCCAGTTCAATTTTATAATCTGGGACTCTTAAGATCAGGACAGTTATATGAAGGATTGTACCGGTGGCGATAATCACCGTCACTGCTTTAGTGCGTGTTTTCCACAACCTGTACTTTACTGCATGAACAACGGCCAGGTAACTGTCTGTAACCAGGATGAAAAAGGAAGCTAGGCTCCATAGGCGAAACAAAAAGCTGAGAAACGAAATCCACCAAGCACCCCTTTGGCTATTGAAAGTTTCGCCTTGGAAGATGTGTAGATCGATGAAAATTGGAAGAATTACCAGGATTTTCAGAATGTTGACGCCAGCCAGATTTGCTAGGAAAATATTGGGAACTGTTCTCAGTGCTTTGAAGCGCAGCAAAAGAACAAGAATAACGCTGTTCCATAGCAAACTTGCTACTGACAGGACAACACACAAAATCAGCTGAATTGCTTTCGTTTCTGGAGAACTAGAAAAAAATTGTGAAGAGGTTATGTTCATTTTCTGCCACTACAAAGAATTGCCTCAGATAATCTTAGTTTTCGTCAAAGGAGAATAACAGCTATATGGTTAATTGTCGGCTGCACGACTTATACGCAAATGAAAACTTCACCGTTTTTTCCCTTTTAACACCACCACATCTACATTTCAATTTGAATGATCGTTTCGTCCGACAAATTTATAAAGTTATTCTTGTTAAAACTACAATTGAACAAACTACTTGGTGCAAATCGGTTTGCGTGTTGCTCTCCCACGTAGAAATTTCCTAGATTCATTTAGTTCGAGCAAATTCATTTCCTGCAATACAATACTTTTTGCTCCAAAATTCAGCTGAGAATGTTCAGGTCCGCTCTTAAAATTTACATTTCTTTTTGTTTGAGTCAAAGATATGATCAGATTTTTTATGTTATTTATTTATTCTGTTGTTTTTCATAAGCTGTGAAAATGTTGGTTGTTAATGGAGTCTCAAGTGCTTTAAAAAAAGCCCCAAGTTTTAAAAATAACGCGCCGACCGTTTTCCTTCATCAAAGCGATTCTAGAATGAAAGGGGACAATGCTTGAATTGTTAGCTCCCGTAAACACCAGATGACAGTGAACCGTTAATTCTCACACTAGAGTTGTTTTAAACTGACTCATTTGACTAACTCCTTAATGCACTTTGAAACAGATTTTCTAAGTTACACACAATTTTTATAAGAACAACTTTATAAGAACGAGGCTTAAATTTGACAAAATTTAAGAACAATTTAAGAACAAGATCAGGCTCAGTGAGGCTTGATAACTAGGAAAGTTTTTGTGATAGAAAAATTGACTAAAACTTAGCGATACAGCATAAAACACAAAAAGATTCACTATAAAGACTGCTCAACAAACAATGAAGGTAGTTTGCCTCTAAATTCAGCCGTACAATACATGTGTGGCGCAAGGCGTTTCACTTTCCAATACCTTGTTTTATTTTGTTTCTTCTTTAATAAAAACCGCACACAGAAATAAGAACAAATTAAGAACAAATTGAGGCTGAAATCGCTAAAAATTAAAAACAATGAGGCTCGGCAAAATTTACTGGTTCTTGTAAAAAAAGGCGTCTATTCACAAAGACCTTCCTATATCTATTTTATTATCAGACCAAACAAACTTCTTAAAATTAGGGTAGACAAATACTGGTAGGATTATCTATTTCTTTCTCTTTTTTAAAATAATTTTATTTTACCCAAACTAACTTTTAAAGAAGAAAAGCCGCTGCAGTGGTTACGGTGCAGTTTGAGAGATACTTTCATTTTATCAATCCGAAACTCCTTTACTATGCATCGCGAACCCTATAAAACCTATATATCACTGGAAAGCTAATGAAATTCTCTAAAAGTTGGTTAAAATTACTTTTTCTAATTTTTTCTTTATCAGTGACATTGCCGGGGAGAATACTGTTTGTAACCAAATTCTTTCCTTCGCGCGAAGTTGCAAGTCCGTTTGATTCTTCCTCTTTACAGCTTGATTGCCAAAAAGATGCAAGCGATTTTAATTTTGATAGGCTTTCTCACTCACGTTTTATAGCCGATATTTTAAATTTGTTACTTGCCGAAGGATTTATACTGGTAAATCATCCGATATATAAAATCTAAGCTGAGTTTCAAAATTTCCTGGCACGGTTTTAAAGCTTAATTATTACGCCAGCGCAAAACAACAAAACCTGTTTGAGCTGGATTTACTGGAATGTTTTTTACAGCTGTGTTTGGTGCAAAAAGTTGTTTCGAGAAAAACGCATTTGAAAAGAAGGCTCGCAACACCATTTTACTTCCGGTGACGAGTTTTGAATTTACATATCAAGAACTATTCATTCTTTTAAAACAATTTCTGTTTTTGCCTGAAAGATCAGTCGTCAAAGCCGATGGGTTTCCCACAAAAGCTCAGTAAAAAATTATGCATCTTACCTATTCAAACTGTACCTAACCTTAATCCCGAGTCGTGCAGACATAGTAGCTACACGTTTTTTTTGTAAGAACAACTTTATAAGAGCAATGAGGTTCAAATTTGCCAAAATTTAAGAACAGTTTAATAACAAGCTCAGGCTGAGGCTTGATAACTACGAAAGTTTTTGTGGTAGGAAATTGACTAAGCCTTAGCGATACAATGATAAAACATAAAAAGGTTCACTGTATAAAGACTGCTCAACAAACAATGGAAGTAGTTTGCCTCTAAATTTAGCCGCACAATACATGTGTGGCGCAAAGCGTTTCACTTTCCAATACCTTGTGTTTTTTTTTTTTGCTTTTCTTCAATAAAAACAGCTCACAGAAATAAGAACAAATTAAAAACAAATTGAGGCTGAAGACGCCAAAGAATTTTGAACAATAAGTACATATCCATGTGTTAAAGCCGTGAAGAAAAACCATATCACTAAAAAAGCAATATTTGAGTGAAGTAATATCTTATCACTTCACGTTGAAATAGTCTAATGGAAAAAATACCAATCGCATTACTGTGTCACAAGTTTTACGACGCACGTTTCCCGCCTTTTTTCACATTACTTGTATTATTGTGACACGAGTTTTGCGACGCACGTTTCCCGCCTTTTTTCACATTACTTGTATTACTGTGTCACAAGTTTTGCGATGCACGTTTCCAGCCTTTTTTCACTTTACTTGTATTACTGTGTCACAAGTTTTGCGAAGCATGTTTCCCGCCTTTTTTCACTTTACTTGTGTTACTGTGTCAGAAGTTTACGACGCATGTTTCCCGCCTTTTTTCACTTTACTTGTATTATTGTGTCACGAGTTTTGCGACGCACGTTTCCCGCCTTTTTCACATTACTTGTATTGTTGTGTCACAAGTCTTGCCTTTTTTAAACAATGAACCATGGCTTCAAATTTGCAGCTTATTCGATTTTGGGAAGACGATTTTCAAACATCGTACATCAGAATTAGAGCAGAAACACCTCGAGAAGTATGAGACTTTTTAAACAACCAGAAGAAAACACCAAATAAGTGAAGAGATATAGGTAAGTCACTGTGTTGTGTAAAACATGTAAAAAATATAAAATGTTAAGAGCGGACTCGCTTGTTCGTACCATTAAACGAAAAACTCGTGAATAAAAAGGATATAAAAATCTATATACCGGCTCAACGACTGGTTTGTAACTTATCAATAGAAAAATTAAGTCCTATTTCATACGGCTACGATTGCAATTCCTGGCTTGTTCTGAGCTCTTATTCATATCGGTTCACTGACAAGTTTTTCTTTTCTACCACGTACTGGATTTATTAATTTGTACTTAAGTAAAATATACACGTTTTTTAAACTTTTTAAATAAATTTTCAAAATCCGTGTGAAGTTGAAGATGTAAATTACCCCAGAATCGAAAGTAATGTTTGTCAAACTATATTTACATGCTACATAACTAAAATAATACAAAAAGTTTTTTAAAAAATGTTATTTATACCCTCCCTGAATGACTATGAAAATATTGTTTAGAAAATATAAATATTTAAAAATATTTGTTCTATTTCTAATCAGGTGCATACGTGGCAAATTGTGAATATCAAATATTCAGTGTAATTATAGTATATTCAAGTGGAGAAATCTATTATCAATTTTAATGATAGATATTTAGAATTCGGACTTTCCAATTCACGAAGTGTGACGCGCGCAAGACATTTTGATATGCATCTGGTTCTGTCTATCTTGATTGTCGAAGGAATCTATGAACAGAATTTATGAACAGCGACATCAAAGTACTAACTGTTCCAAGATATACATAGAGTCCTGCTGGTTATTGAAAAACTTCGTTCTCATTCATTCAAAAATTACTGATCCCGACATAATGTTTCATCCATATACTACGATCCTAAATCTTGTCTCATGCAGCTGGAACATATTTTGTGCTTTATTAACATATATGGTATTTCTTTGTGTCAAACCCTCTCTTATCATGTTCTTGTCATTGCGCGCATTTCTACTATTTTGTTTTTGACTTTCAGTGCTCTTAAGTAATATAAAACTAAAAATGACTAGGCGCTCTAAAAGCGTGTAGTCGGCCTACAATACAAGATCAATAGAATGAATAATGGGAGGGTTAATAGTTGCAGGAGAAATTAAGACACCAAATTTGATAGATACGTTGGTTTTTGCATAGGCAACATTGGAGCATGACTGTAGTTATAAATATTCATTGATTGAACATGTGATTTTTACGCTTCCTGTGCATTTTTCAGGAAAATTCGCAAGGTCTTACACTAAGTAATTGACCAAACGCGACATGACAGATAGATATAGATAGATTGGCAAAAAGGTAAAACTAAAGTTGGGCCGCTGCGCGTAGCCCGACTAATAATAGCGCAAAGCGACCGACTGTATTTTTCATCCAATAGATGTGGCGTGAAAGAAGAGACAGTCTCCTTTTTTACATCTGCGTGCTCGCAGGGCCTTTATAAAACGTAGTCTGTGAGCTCAGAACTTCAGGAAGATAAAATAATCTTTTAACTCTAGATCGCTCTAACAAAAAGTGGAATCAAACCAACGAGAAATTAGTTTTATAACAGCTGCGCTGATGTCTAACTGAAAACTGTTTCGTTACCAACTCAACAACCCACTCATTAATGCCAATAATGGACCATTTGTAATTGTTTTTTTACAACCTACGGCACAACTTTCAAGTGCATCTATCTTAAGTAATCTATTTTAAGTAACGAAGGCAGAAAGAATTTGCGCAATTCCTTGATTACATTTTTGCATGACTGACATTATGAGCCTTGTTAAACCTGTTAAGCCTTTGTTAATATTCATAATTATAGGTTGATACTATTCATTAACCGTCTATTATAGGTTTGTAAGTACTCATTGTTTTAAAATAAAGTTTATCTTCATTGTGTTGTTTAATTTCTAGAAGGATAGGTCCATCACTTGTGCAATTTTGTTCAGCTAAACTTGAGATTTTTTCTTGTAACTTGGTGTTTTAATAAATAACGCTAAATATCGATAAAACTCTAACGTAAATACTCTTTGCTTACTTAAACACTCTTCATGGGACTCTCGGCGTCAACGTACTAGCTTAGCGGATTAAGGGTAGTTAGGAGAACACAAAAAAAGTCTAAAACTACCAGAGAGTAACTGTATTAAGACCATTTTTCTAGAAAGGCTTTTTATTTCATGAAACCCGAGTGTAAAGCTCTGAAAGTCGTAAGCAGATATGTTTCGTGTGCGTGCGTGATTACCGCAACTGGAGCTAAAATTCACGTATTTGCGTAGCGGTTAGCTAATTTCCTTAATTGATAAGTTTTAACAAGTATTGACTTTCTATAAATATGAAATGCGTTTTCTTCTCTCTGATCAAAGTTATATCAAACTAACGAGATATGCACGTGACACACGAAATGTTTTAAGTTGATTATAGTTCTTGACACGCAAAGTCCGACTTTCTATCGCTTTGCTCCAATATCTTGATTTCAAGTCTTTTTTGTCAAAAATCCTTTTATTAGAAATTCAGAATGGTAAAAAAACGATAAACTATTAAGATTTCAGACTGGATTTACAGATCGCGTGTCTTTAAGTTGATTTTGTTCCTATCATTTTTAACGCGCTAAGTTTGTTTACTCGATAGGTGTCAAAATATCAACAATAAAATGAATGTTTAGAAAAAAAATAAAGGCGACTAGTCGAGTTGAAAGAGTCTGCATTTATATGAAATGAAAAAGGTAGATTCTGTTATATACAGTAAACTCTTGTTTTTAGGACATGATATATAATTGCTGTGTCAAGATAACTCCTTTTATTAATAGTCTGATTGCATAAAACCTGTGGGTACGATGGCTGAAAGTAATCGCTTGCTGGCCCCTAGGGAGCTGAAATTCATAAGACATAAAACATTACAAGCGACTAGCTAAAGTGAATGTGTATTTTGGTTAGAATAAACAAATAATGGAAATGACAAGAACTAAAGAAGAGAAATGTACTAATTAAATAATTGTCATTTACCAACGTGAACAGAAACTCGGAAATATTAAAGTCATAATTTATCACTGGACTCTAATTTTAAACAATGCCATGCTTCGGAAAATGTTCCAAAACTTTTTGCTATTTTGCGAATGGCATGCTGTGAACGAATCGGTAATGCACTCAAATTGCATCACTTTCGGCAGTATGTTATGCGGACTGGCTTCAAAATGAAGACTTGTAAAATTTGCCAGTGCGTGATTATATTGCTATCAAGTCACTCTAACTCTTTTGTTACTCGAAAAAACTTTGTTCTAGTAAAAAGCAGACAATATATTTATTGCACTATATAAAGGACAGGGAACGTTTTCGTGCACCAGACATATATTCTTAACACCGCCGCGCGCCCTCTTATGTCGGTGACCGCACAAGTACCCCAACCACCAAACAATAATTACACTGTCATGTAATGAATTTACAGCACCGTTATTTCAAAAAATATGTTTTGTTAATAAAGAGCTGTATTTACCTACGCTAGGGAATAATCATTTCAAATTATGGCGTGATTTTTCACAGTTACTAACACAAGTTCGGACATGTACTAGTTGTATTTGCAATATTGATTGGTTAGTTCGAAAGCATAAGCTCGCTCGAAACGCGTTCCACTGACCGCCCCAAGCAAAATACCAAATCGTGTTTTCGTCGATTAAATTTTCCGTCACAGAATAAGACACAAAAGGACAATTTAAGTGCTCAAAATGCTCTCGTATTCGTAACTCAGGAAACAAACTATTCTTCAAGTTTAAGAGCAAAACTTCACTTTTTTGCACTTCCCAAAACGTAATATTTTTAGTATACGTGTATTGAAGGAAGGTAAATGATGAATACAATATGGGTTAACTTGGTACTTTTGCAAAATTAAACGTATTGTTTAGCAACCTTGGATATGGCTTGACGGAGCACTAAAAACGTGCTTTCAAGACCGACCCGATCATTAACATTATAAACAAACGCATCAACATCATCTTTATCTTTGTTGATAAGCCGCTAACTTGTTGACCATCTAATCAAATCACGCTTACCTTGCCATCAGTGAAAACTTCCGCGGTCAGATTTCAGATTTGCCGATGCTAGCGTCACGTCCAACCTCCTTTGAGATTAGCTTAAAAACGCATAAATTCGCTGCTTTTGAACTTACGAGTTCCTTCTCATTAAGAAGTACTTTCAAGTGTCTTTTTAAGGACTGAGCTTTTAATTAATCTTCTTCAAGTCAATGAAGCTAGTTGATTGTGACAGAATATTCATACACTGACAGTTTCCGTAGTGTATTAATTTTAGTGAAAAATCGCCCTATTGACGAATTAATTCATCCTTTCGACAGACCTCCCATATGTTTCTCGTACTCGAGTTTATTCAGCAGAATTGGAAACGTTTAACTGACTGAGATACTGAAAATTCTTGAAAGCAATACTCAAAAATATTGTCTACTCATAAATCCTATTTATTATGAAGTCTTGGTCTAAACACGTCTTTGTATAGCAAGCATGTTGTAAAAAAATTACCCCATAATGTCATATAATCACAAACTATGTGTGAACTTTGACGACACTACAAATAAATCATGCCGAACTTCATCTCTAGTATTTAATTGATTTGGGTTATGTTGTATTAAAAACAAGATATTCGACGTCTGTAAACAAATACAGGATTTTTACTTTGCAAATTAATATATTGTCTCTTATGTTTTTGACTCGGCTGAAACAATTTTCTAAGCCTTCATGTTGATTTTTGTTTAAACGAGACCTACGACATCACTTTTGTGTAATATCATATTATATTTTTCATTTCACTAAATATCCGAACTTCGAACGTTGTCATCTAAACACTATAATTTTTATCTTAAATAATTAGTTTGAAACAAACAATATAAATGATCGTAAGAAGAAAAACACAGGCTAGTATTCAACAGTAATAAAGCCCAACGTTAAGAGCCTTGAAAACCACGTCTGGTAAGTTAGTCACGCTTCTCGCAATATTGCACGCGACAACAGCCAAACGAAGATACGGCGTCACTCGAGTGACGTCATCGTTATGTTAAAAAAAGATGACACGTTCACGAATCGTATGCTGCACACAACAAAACTCATGAAACCGTTCTTAATGAAGCCATTAGTTGTGAGGTGTACACATGCAGAGTTTGAGTCAATGCGACTTGCATCTTACATTCTTGTACCAGGTTGAAAACGTTTCATTTGGTTTGTGATTTTTGTTTTTCAGGAGAAGAAAGGAAAAATAATAGATTGATATAAATTTGATGAACGTCTCAAATTAACTTAGAAATACGATTTATTTCCATACGACGAATCCAGATTCTTTTCCACGATACAACTCACAAGAGTCGCACTCCGATAACGAGTTTCAATCAATTCCGAATCACAACTACTTCACGAGCTATGCTCAGTTATCTAAAAAACTGAATGCGTAAACTCTCTCGTTTCTTTCGTTTTAGTTTTATACTGGTTTAACCGGTTTTTTTCTGTGACGTCACTTCGCGACTCCATAAAATGATATTGTTTTCCCGTCTCCTGTCACGATTGCTAATTAGTGAATATACAGGATATTCACTGGTTAGTGAACCAATCACAGCATGCGAAAAACCGCCGAAAAACGATTTGATGACAATCCTCAGGCGCCATTTTGTTTTGTAGGTTATTTTCCGGCATAGTATAGTTAATGATATTTAAGATATGGAGAACTCGGAAAAAAATCCGAGCCCCAGATGGGATTTGAACCCACGACCCTCCGTG
>JAOCNB020003316.1:0-14274 GCA_026546465.2 Palythoa caribaeorum | reverse complement strand
AGCAAGCCATTGTACACTTTTCAAAAACGTCTTGTTTAATTGGTATTACATTTTTCGTCATGAGCAACATTTTCTTAGAGCGTGTTCTATTGGGATCAACCAATTTTGGTTGGTTGGGATGGTTGGGTTTGTTTGTGTTCTATTGGGAAAAAACCGTTTTTGGTTGGTTGGGATTTTTTTGTGTTCTATTCAATTGTCTATTGGGAAAAACCGTTTTTGGTTGGTCCGGTTGAACAACCATTTCAACCACCTCAGATGAAGATTGAAATGGTTGAAATCGATAGGCAGGTTTAACCGCGTAGTCAACCAAAAATGGTTGGAAAAGTGTTCTATTGAAAATTTCAACCAAATCAACCGAAACTGGTTTAGGTTGAAACGGTTGATCCCGGCAATAGAACACGCTCTTAAGAGTCCGTTAACAAAGTGTTACCACGGCAACTTGTGCTTTGTGCTCGTTGGCACTTAGCGAGGGCTGCAACTAGTATTATGGGTATATAGCGTTTATTGCCTATGAAGGTTTGTTTTATATTGAGAGATTATTAAATACATGTTTTAAGAGGTTAGAAAATTAACAATCTCCCAAAACACTCAAAACGAATTTTTCTGCAAACTTTTAAGACGATATTTAAAGGCTATAAAGCAGTAATTCGGTAAATTTTGAAATGTGTTAACCACAACTGAGTTATGTTTTGATGTGTACAGTTAAATTTTTGATAATTTTATTTCTATAGTGAGGTAGTTTTAATCTATGTATAGTTAAATTATTACCTTCTGTTGTTAATTGCTATAATGTATATTAATTGTTGAAAAGCCCATGAGGGAACGTACAATAAAAAAAGAAGCTAGGGATGGTTGGCACAGAAAATCTCGTGCATGGGCATTGTAAAGGCTTGCCAATGACGATCAAAACCGAATGAAGTGTTAAGACAGGTCACAACATGTCAGTGTTCTTTATTTGGGATTACTTTACGGATATAATCATATATCGAAACGAAAATCTCAAATATTTGTAATATCGAATATCATAAACTGAAATGAAAACGAGAACAAAACCGTCTTACTAATAAGCTAAAATAGGCACAGTTATAATAAGCAACAACAAAAACAACAACAATCTATTTCGGTATTCCCATATATATACATGGTATTACCTAAAACTTGAATTAGTAAATTAATGATAATGAGGTAAATTTTATATAATATCTAAAATATACTACATCCTAATAAATTACAAAGCTAAATCAAGCATGCAATAAGGTACAAGATCTATAAATTCTAACGTTAGCAAATCGTATGTTGGTTATAAAGTCAATCCAAAACGATAAACTAACATGAAACATGATTAAGATTGATAAAATATCTTTCCACGTGCGAAGCATGATCAAAGGTCAACTAACTCAGTACTAAGAACTTGACTAATAGTAACTCACTTATTTAAAGTACTAAAACAGCGAAAGGTTAACACTTACATATCGGTCCCAACTTGTGTTTGATGGAAAGATAGCTTTAGGTGCCAAATTAAGCTTTACGAACCTTTCTCTGCGATAACACAACTAGAACTAACTAAAAACTAACGGAAAAAGAAGGTTATATTCGGAGCTAGAACGTAGGTGTGGTACATTCCTATTGTTCCTGGTATCACGTACTTGGTAAAACTAATAAACCTTTAACATTACATTTAAAAACCACAAAGATAATAACTAAAGTTTAGTAATCATGACAATGTTCGGTTGACAGTTCCTTTACAGACATATTAACTGCAATTGCCGATAGTGTTTTCTTTCACTGTTGATTTTGCCATATTAAGTACTCTGTAACTTCACTCGCCGCAGCGTGGTTGTATAATGTGGCCAAAAAATAGGATTACTCCTGACAATTTCTGCTGAATAAGGAACAAGAAGGGATGGTTGGCGCAAAAACTCTGGTGCTTGCGACGCGCCGATCGAGCAATAGGAACAGCTGTCGCTGCTGCTGCTGCCTCGGTGCCTTCCTCGTTAACCGCAACAAATGCTTTGTGTATCACATGAGAGACATACAAATTCTCTATCCCAGCATGAAGTCGACAGCTCCAAGACACATTAACACATCATTCAGTTTAAACTGCTGCATCATCTTAAACTTTGGAATGAATACCTCCACCTTAATAGGATACGACTCGCTTGTAGCTTCCAGAATCTCCTCTAACTTGTTGTGGGTCAGTCGTTTCTCAACAGATTCTAATCCATTAACTTCATTTGGTAATAAAATGAACATGGACAATTTATCCCCCAAATATGGCATTTCAAGCACTTGGCATTTCAAACTTGAATCTTTAGAGTACCTGAACATGCCAATTTTGCGCATCATTTCAACTTCAATCTCTTCATTAGCTTTGATAAAGAAGGATTTACGAGATGTGTGTTTTTTGGAAAACTGATTTTGCCAGAGGCCTTTAAAATAGATGGCATTTACCAAGGTGAGACGAGTGAGGTTAGTAAACACCCCCTGTGCGATCAGATCTTTGATCTTGTCTTTGGTCTGTTTCTCTACCCACGCATTGACCTAAAAACAAAATTATGAACCATTATCAATGACTCTGACTCCAAGGGGTTTTCTCCAGATATTCTCTAAAATCAACTTTTATGCTAAGATCTGAGCCATCAAGTAATTAAACATTAGCCTCTGGATATGAAATATGGGCAAACACTTCCTTTGTAGTTGACATTAAATAAAATATTTATTTAGGCCTGACCAACTTAATTTGCTGTTTCACGAACATTTAGACCAAAAATGTGAGATCGAAGGGGGAATAAAAATAAAAAGCTAAGAATATACTGGGGCATCCTATACTAAAGATAGTTAAAATACAATGACCAACATAATAATTATTTAATGATAAACTTAATTATTAATTAGTTCAAGCTGATAGCCCAAGAAAGAAAGAAACAAACAAACAAACAAACAAACAGACAAACAAACAAACAGATAAACAAAGGTAAAAACAAGCAAGCAAACACTAAAAGAAAGATTAAAAGCAGGTGTTAGATGAATATTCCTCCCAGAATGAAATAAATAGTTTTTTTTATATAAAATGGTTTCTTGTAAACACTTTATAAAGAAAGCTAAATCTTGAAGTCTTTAATTGGTAAGTAAGCTGTTAAACAAATTACTCCTATCAATTTTCCATGCTTTGTGTTGATGCGTATCAAGCAGGACACTATGAAGGTTCCTATACAAAGTATTTTTTAAAAAGTCACCTATATCCAAGATGGTGTCTCGTTTTTCGGTTTTTTTACTGACTGTCCCGATTTAGTTCTAAACATCTTACAAAATCCACAAGCTTTAAGGTAAAGTGTAATTAAGCATTGAAGTTGCCATTTTGATAATTAGTTTTTAGGATTTAGTTGCTAAAATGAAATTTTGACTCGCATGAGGAACAACTTCATGAGTGCTAACATCTTGATGATTAAGTGATTAACGTTTGTCATATAGTTTTGATCACATTATCAATAATTTGGGCTCAAAATAAAAACATTTTAACTAAGAAGATACTGATTAAAAGATTGTTTTTGGTTTTGCTTTTCACCTCGTTTTGCCAAAAATCTTTTTTTCATTTTTCAAAAACTTAGGTTCGGTGGGTTTGTAAAACAGCAGATAAAATTCGTCTGGCCTTAGGCCAAATAAAAAAAAAAATTAAGTGTTTAGCATCCTTTTTTTCAGATTTTGATGGTCGGGCAGGCAGTTTATAAATTTTATTTCCAATCTTTTATGTTTTGTGCAAACTAACGATAGAGGGGGTAGCTGGTACCCATTGTTTTACAAAGTGATTGTAAATTTTTAACATCTACTCCAATTATGCACAGTTAGGTCATCAATTGGTATGAAAAGTGCATTTTCTTGCTGTAATACATCAATAATTTATACTGATTAATTCTGTTCCAGGAAAAAAAGGACGCATTTAGGTAGAAGGAACTATAAAGTTAGTCCAACAATAATCGAAGCCGCAAACCACTTTGTTTATAAAATGTCCACTATTTCAAACTGATGCAAAATAAAGATGATAGTGAAGAAACGACTTGTAATAAATGAAAGAGTCAATGAAGCAAACAGACATATGTGCTCTATTGAAAAGTTTAGAGGGTCTCTCACTGAAAAGTTCTGAAAAACGAGACAAATGAACAAAGATGGCAAAATCAGAAACTAACATAATCAAAGTTGGTGATTAACAAAATCTTCTCATTTTCTGTCCAAAGTTTCGTCTCACTAAGCCTTCTTGCTCTGCTTTGCAATCCACCATTTTTCAACACAAACATCGATCTTGCTCTAAGCCCTCTTTCTCTGTCAAACCCTTTTCAACCCCATATTGGTACAAATGCATTCACATCCAGCTCGGTAAAATGAAATTTTACGTGGCGTACACGTGAGGATCAAACCTTAAATGTTATTCCACTAATTATGATAAATTTCAACAAAGCTAACAGCAACATTCTCATTTTTGAGTATTTTATATAAAACTTAGGATAATTATAAAAGAAATTTATGAAAACTAAAAGATAAAAATAAATCGCGGTCGGGAGCTTTTTCAATGGTCGGGCGAGGAAACTATCTTTTTTTTATTTTGCCTTAAGTCTGAAAATGGTCTATCGGCCTTGAATAAATATTTCGCAACCAAATATGGGCTACGCACATCTGTCACAAAAATACTGTGGATAAATAGATTTAAAGTTTTGAATACCTTTTTTCTCGCTCCCTCCGCGTTCAGTTTGTAATCCACCAGTGCTATCTCTGCACCGTAAAACCTCATCGTGTTCTCCTTGAACTCTTGCACAACATCAAAACCGGTTTGTAGAAACTGTCTGTTTGCCAATGCCAGCTCCGTTTTGTCGGTGTTTGCAGCTTGAATTGAAGACAGCAATGACTTCATTTGGCTGTGAAGTTCTTCTGCTGGGATTTCGTCCCAGTTTAACGCCTTTGCCAGCTGAGTTGCTGTGTTTTCCTTTGCTCCAAGATAAGTCATGGCCAGAGCGATGCTAATACTGCTGGGAGAATATAGAATATTCTCTTCCTCCTTGTTCCTCAAGATTCCAAGGAGATCGAGTGTAAACTTGTTTGAAGCAAAAGCAACATCTTTCGATTCGGAGAAGCTCATTCTCGCCATAATTGATGAGGAACAATGATTTGAAACGTTCCTGGATGTTGTCGAAGCCAACTGTATAAGCCACAGGTATCCCAAGCTCATGATGAGTAATGATTTGCTATATATAGTAAAATTAGTGATGAGTATAAGGATTGGCTTTTGCCGTTCCCTACTTATACTGGTTGCGGAAATCAGCTAGTAGAGCAACTCGCGAAAGGTAAACTCAACGAGAATGCACTTTTTATTCTTCTTCTTCTACTCAGTTCAGCCTCTCTCAAATCTAAGTGTCCCTGAGTGTGTATTGATCTATCTATGTGGACAAAGTTTTTCCTATGTCCTTATTTATAGGCTGATAGTGTTAACACCTACATAAATTACTAATTTCTGTTTGATTTTCCAAACTCGTAAACGTGACTAAGAACAATTTCATTTTCTTACGAAATCCTTAGGAATAAAGCTCAGGTTGTAAGTTCTTTACGAAGTTTGTGGTAATACAGATATTTCATAGTTTCTTTCAGATTTTCCAAGAGAATTCGAGCTAAAGATCAACCTTAATCAAATTCTGAGATGATGCAACATTTCAATTTCTTTCGGCGAACCTTTGGGTCACCAGTCTTAGCACTTCAAAAAAACAGATAATAAGAGAAACATGTTCCTTCTACATCTGCGTCATCACAAACTTCGCTGTAGATGAATACTGATTAAAACTTTCCGTCCGGGGTGTTGATCACCCGGGTTCGAACCAACTTGTTACCGAAATAACTAATGAGCTTAGGATACGAAAACACCTTTAATCATAACAGTTTCTATAAGGAGTGTTCTACGTCTCCTTTCGTTTGGATAACCCGGAATGATATACAGCTATATTCTTAGGTTTTGTTTAAACACCTGAAACTGAGATTCAAATTAAAAATGAAAGAAATGAGTCATCTATGAAGTAGCATTGTTAAATCTGAAATCAATATTTTTTTGAAGTAGAGTTTTTCTGAGTTTCGTTACATATCATTTCTAAAAGAAGCAACCTTGGAAAACAGTTATTAAACAACATGTAACGTTTTTGATTTTCCAAGACATGTTTCGATCGATCATGCACTGATCATCTTCACTAGGAATGAAAAATACAGTGGCTTACTAATTATCAAATAGGTTTGAAAATATCTACTTAAATAAGCTGTCGCATATAAATTACTTAGAATTCCGGCAGAGTGAAAAGAATTAAAACAAAAAATATGAGAAAATTAACACTTTGATTAACATGATAAAGTTTTTGTCGAGCGAGGCTTGTTCCCATTCAATATGAAGGACTTCTTTGATTTTTAATTGAGAAACATGGGATGGGGGAGGGAAGGGGACAGAGTCCAGAATATTAAAGCATTCCTCTGTGCAGAGATTGCGGCATGCAATCTTCTGAACTCAAGAAAACGAGAGAACTCACGTCCGTTGACAAATGCTCGCGCACACGTGTTGTGAAGTTTCGGAAGGTTTTTAAGTTATACCGCGGTATACGTACCGCTCCGAATCGTAATGAACTGACTCGACACTATAAAGTGGTTTAGAGGTTTAGTACTGTACTGTACTGCGCATAATCTGGGTATACGTAAGTACTAACGCATATTTGTGAATTTACTGGTTTTGTGAAAATAGCGTGCTAATGAAGCAGAAATAAGACGGTGACATCAGCAAAGATTCACGTATATTAACATCGGGATTGTTTGTTTGTTAAACACTAGGTTTGTCTGTCAAGAGAAAAGGAGAGCCATTTGAGTTTCATTCCAAGTGCATTGAGTGCAATCTCTGCTCTGAGCCGCTTGACCCTCAACACGAGGCTGGCAGCGTGTGCTTCAACTGCTACAAGCTTCGACTATATCCCATTTGGAACAATGCTGACGGGCATATCGTTTCTGAAGACTTGTAAGTTATATCCTCGCACCGCCACCAACGTGAATTGACTCAACACTCAGTTTCACTGATTTAGAACTGTACTGCGTATAATCTCTATACACGTAAGCACTGACACATATTTGTGAATTTAATGGTTTTGCGAAAATTTAATAAAACCAAGGTCATCTTAAAAGATAAAGTAAAGTGTCTTTTTTTAATTGTGAACTTCATATATTAAATGAACCCTCCAACTTTAAGGAATAACAGTAACTTCAAAAAGCATTAGAATTTACCAGCATCATCACGTAATCATATAATGATCCCATCGTCATCATTATCAACATTACACCGACAGCAACGTCGTTATCATCAACATCATCATCACCAACATGATCATTGCCGTAATCAACATCAACAATATTATCATTATCATTATATCACCATCGTCATCATAATCGTCATCATTATCATCACCATCATCATCACCACTAGCACTATCACCATCACAATCATCATCGTCATCACCATCAGCATCATCATAATCACTATCATCGCCATCATCATCACCACCACCACCATCATCATCATCATTATCATTATCTTCTTCTTCATCATCATCATCCGGCATCACCTTCATTACCATCGCCATCATCGGTCATCATTATCACCATCATTAGCATTAGCATTAGCATCATCATCATCATAATCACTACCAACATCATCGTCATCATCATTATCACCAACAACAACACCATCATCATCATCATCACCATTCGGCATCATCATCAATTATGAAGACTGTGATGTCATTTTCTTGCAGATTCATTATCATTATCATCATCGCAATCAACAGCAACACAATAGTATCATCACGTTTTTTGCGTTATGCTCTATCATACATAAATCCATCACTACCTTATAGCCTGTTTGTCAAAAGTTCATTTTAGATAAAGAAAGTGAAGGTTTCGATTCGGCACCATTTTATTTGCTGTATGTTTATATTTCTTTCATACTTACTACACTGCAACTTGATAACTGAGAACATTTATTTTTTCATTTATTTCAATATGAATATGATACATTACAATTTATAAGCGTAACCAGAGAGGGGGAAAACTGAGAAAAAATGGACTTTGAGAATTTCAGTATCATTGTCTCAAAAAAAGATTAAATTATAAAGAAGTAACTAGACTGTCAATCAAACAATTATGAAGACTGTGATGTCATTTTCTTGCAGATTCAATCAGTATAATTTTGAAGCATCTCATTTCTTCAGTTATGATTAAAAATGATACATGATTTAAAAAGTATAATAGTATAGAATAACATTATACCATTTTAAGAATGAATTTAGCGTTTGCCTTGATTTTGGCTTCTTTAAAATCGGATTAACAGCGGCTATGTTTGTTGCGAAAGAGAGCGGATTACGCCAATCACTTCGCAGTCTTTTGTCGCAGTACAGCTTAGAACTTATCATTGCTGTCTGAGCTAACGGAACAAAAACCGGAGCAAAACGAATCTAATCAACTTTTCTAAATGTTTCAAAATATTTGACTTAACATTTATAACGCGCCCACGATACTGAGTTTCTAGGAGATTTAGAGCGTAATTAAAAAGACTAATTTTAAAAAACTTAAAATATTATTTCGAAAAAGGTTTTTTTGTTCTTTTATGAAAATGTGCTACATTACGTTACTATGATACTACAACAAATTGCAGTTAACTCTTTACTTAGATCATTTTTAAAATATTTTGTTTCTATGAACATGAAACAATGAGTTTGCATATTATCTCCCCAAATTTGCATTTTTGAAGCTGTTATTTCAAATATTTACATTTCTGAACGCTTTTAAAAAGTTGTGCATAGAAAGCCCAGGCAGGCGCCGTGAGTACCTTTGTTGGGGGTTTGTCAGTTGTATAGATAAATCTAATCTTGTCAGCAATGCCAGCCTGCTCCAAATGTGGCGAGGTAATCGAGAATCAAGCGGTAGTTGTAGGAGAGACAGCTTTTCATCGAGAATGCTTTACATGTAATGTATGTGGCTGTGAAATTCTTGGCGAGTTCATAATTCGGGACGGACAAAGCATCTGCTTGCGATGCTACAACGAGCACAACCCCGCTCCTGTCAATGGACAGCAGAGAATGAAAGCTTGTTCAAAATGTGGCGGACTCATTCACGGTATGTTTGGCAGCTTCATATTTTATATTTTTACGTAGTTTTTGAGACTTAGATTAGTTAAGATTTAACTTAATACGGATCATTTACAAGTGGATCAAAATTTCTCCAATCCTGTCTTTGGTTGGACATATTTGATCACTGATGCAAATCTGGCGAAGATTTCCATTTAGAAAGCTGACGCTAATTTACTGAATCAGTGATTAAATCGCAGTCGTTAAAAGAAATCTCACGTTGCGATAATGAAAGAAAATTTATCAATTTTTCTATAATTTTATGTTCTGTTTAAGGAAAATTTTGGTTGATTATTTCGCCCACTACTCACTTGTCTATTCAAATTAGTATAGGACCATGTTATTTTAGCATGTAATCTTTAATTGTATAAAATTATTGCAGTAGTAATTATGCTATACTATTATCTGTAAGTGTTAAACTGGTTTAATTTACTAATATTGTTTTGTAATAGTCTTGTTAAAGAATAAAAATCGACTAAAATGCCTGGGGAAGACTTTAACAGAATAATAACATACGTATGCACAAACAAATTAAAGCTATCTGCACACGGTTGGATGCCAAGCCTGTTTTCTTTCTGTCTCGATCCTTTTCAATAGATTCAACAGCGCTTGAAATACCACTGAGACCTGAACAGTTGATTTGCTTTGCTGCATATTTCGACACAAAGCTTTACAAAAAGTAGTAAGTTCCAACGGGGAAGAAAAAGGAAATTAGATAACTTAATGCTTTTTTAAGACACATTTAGTCCACAGTGGCTTTGGGAGAAAGACCAAAGCTTTATTTGAGATCAGTGTTTATTGTTTTATTGTATTACTTGAGACATCAAAATACATTTAAAACATCTGGAAAAACAAAACAATAGTTTTACCCCCAAAACAATAGTTTTACTCTCTTAACATGTTGGTTATCGATAAATGACAAAAACTAAACTTTCGCTTTGATTCACTGCTTGAACTCTGCAAAAACTCTTCACATGACGATGTTACCAATGGATACAATCAGTTGTGATGCATGCGCGCGCGCAATATTGTTATGTACAGTCCACTCCAGTCGTCTAGTCCCCGATACACGGCATGCAGTTTGCACGAACTTCTTCCTAAATATAAAAAGTTGCGAGATTTCCTCATCAGAGAAGAAAATAGTGTTGCTTGTAAGCTATAACAAAAAAGTTTTGTCTCTTCTAGTTCCCAACAGTTAAGTAAAAAAATTGCTGTGTGTATTTTCAGGAAGGGGCGTACAGCGGGAAGACGAGTCCCGGTTCGAGTACCACCAAGATTGTCTTCTATGTATTTTGTGTATGAATCCGCTGGGAGCTGTGAACGAGGCCGGCAACGTGTGCGGAGAATGTTTTCATCGCAAACTGAGCCCAATGTGGAACAAGCGCACAGAGCAGCTGATGTCGGATGAGCTGTAAACTTGATGAGAGACTGCATTTGAACTTAAAACTATGTTTATCACAACGAGAATTGAACATTTATTAGTTGTTTAGATAATAATTTCCTAATAGTGCTGGTAATTAGTCATCAATTGTGCTAATGGTCGCTGCTACTGCTGCTGATGGTGTTGGTGTTGGTGATGGTGCTGGTGGTATGGTGATGGGTATATTGATATTAGTGGTGGTGGCGATGATGATGGCGATGGTGAAGATAATGGTGTTGATGGTATGGTGATGGTGGTGGTGGTAGTGACGATGATCATCATAATGATGGTAATAATAATGATTGTGATGATGTTAATGGTAATGACAATGTTAAAGATGATAATGATGATCATAATCATGATGATGGTGGTGGTGATTAATATTATGGTGATGATGATAATGATGATGATGATGGTGCTGATGATAATAACTACGGTGTGGTCGATGATGATGATGATGATGATGATAATGATAGCAATGATGATGATATTGATGATGGTGTTGAATGATGCTATTGATCAATGATAATGGTGGTGGTGGTGGCGATGAAATATTGTTTCTTTGTGCTAATAATAAAGATTAGTGTTCCAAATCACCTGACCTGATCCCACGGCTTTCTACTTTATACAGCAATACACACTGATATTTTTACATATAATTAGTATTCTTTTGTTCAGAACAACTAATATGAAATCAAAGGATCAATCTTCGATGCTAATTCGATCTTTAAAACAGTTGACTGGTTACAAAACTCGTTATTTATCTTTGTTATAGGGTTTGTTTTCTTGGCCTTTGATCGTGGGTCAATTACAAAAAGCTTTGATATGCAAATGAACAAATAGCCATGCAATCGACTGACGAGTTATAACACCTAAAGCTAGGTCAAATACATATGCATACAACATGAAGCAAATCAATACTACAGCCTTCTTTGGAGCTCGCAAGTTTAATAAGCAGTCCACTTTAGTATTTAATAGACCTAATCCGCTGCCTTCGATGTTTTCCCAATACAGTCCTCTTGGGAAGTAAGGTTTTTTGTTTCAGATGTAGTAATGAGAAAAACACGAAAGAATGTTCAACTTAAACAAAGAACTTCATTTTCCAAGAGGACTGTATTGGGAAAACATTGAGGGCAGCGGATCAGGTCTATTTTATATAAAACCTTAGCACAATCGACACCACACGAAAGAGAATCCCTTATTCGAACATAACGCGATTAATGGAAGATCGAAAACCTCATTTAAAAGAGCGACGAGTTTTTGAGTCACCGCGCTCAAAACTCAAAATCAAAAACAACGATGTTGTACCAAGGTTTTGTTTTCATCATGGGCATGCTGTTAAATGTTTCTATCGTCCACAAAACTACTTCGGTGTTGACCAAGAAATAATCTGCATAAAGACTACAGTCCTTGAAACAGTTTTCTAGCTTCTTTAATGCTAAGGATTCGCTTGAAAGTTTTTCTGAAATCTCGTCTTTGGAAAGCGTAGATAAAGGGATTACAACATGAGTTGGTGTAGGCTAGCAGCAACAGAGTTTGAAACCACTCGGGTTGAATCTTTCTAGCACAGTGCACGCACAATGAGCCCACTAAACTCAGCATCGTATGAGGAACCCAGCATACTGTAAAACATGAAACAATTAATATGATTGTTTTTGCTGCCTTTACATTCACCAGGCCGTCACTACTAAGCCTGGTCCTCAGTGTTTCGGGGTGCCCACATGCTTCTGAAGTTTGGGTTCCGTCAAACCGCTGACCACTAGACTCAAATGTCGAAGTCTCGTCAGTTTCAGGGAGTAGATCGTTGTTGCTTTTCGCCTTTATAGTATCGGGCTGAACTTTGCTCTCACTGGTCGAATTTCCCTTGCTATTTACGACTGTCATACTTGGCGGTTCTTTTTCCTTTTCTTCTGTAGGTTCACAGCCAGCATTTGTTTCACAACGATAGTCACAATCTACTATCCCTTTGTCTTTATCCCTCGGACAAGAGAGTCTTCTTTCAAGCCTCTTGGCCTTTTTAGTTTCATCTGCAGTTCTAGAATCTTCTTCACTTTCTAATGTCCCCAATTCCTCGACTGTCTGCTCATTAAAAGCGCCTTTTGGATCTATCTTGAAGCCAGTTTCTTGAAGAAAACTTTTCGATGTTTCCCTTGCAAAAGTTGCATGGTCACAAACGGGGCCCATCTGTGAAAAATTTTGTTTAAATTTGTTCAGATGTTTTGTTTCGTGTTTAAGAGGCACGACCTTTGTAGTTTTTTTGCGGAAATTTGATGACCTAACTGAGTTTCCTTGCAACCTCATGTGAGTGCACGAAATTCTGTAAATAAGCGCGTTCAGGATACAAGTTACTATCAAAGGAAAAACAAAGTTTACAAACGAACTTGAAATCGAATAGCTATATGCTATGTTGAATCGACATGTTTCATTACGCAAAGCGGGTCCATCGTGATAATTCCATCCCATAACTGGAAGAAGAGCTGTGAGAATTGTATAAAGCCAGATGACAACAATGATTATTAAGGCTTTCGTCATTGTCATGAGCCTGCCGTGTTTGTATTGCAGCGGTCTGCTGAGAGCGAGATATCTATCAACAGACACTGCCACCAAATTCATAACAGAGGATGGAGCTGCGATCAGATACATTGTAGTGTAAACAGTGCACAGTGTTTCACCATGGGTCCAGCGGCCTTTCTTCAACATTATATCGACTTCAAAGGGCATTGGGAAACTAGCGGTAAGAATGTCTGCGACCGCCAGAGAAAAGATGAAAAAACTGGTTGGTGACATGCGCATTTGTTTGTTTAGTAGAACGGCACAACACACCAGCAAATTACCGCCAATAGCAACTGTAATTATCATCAACTGGGCTGTAATGATGAACTCCCTAAACCTTGAGGAATACATGATTTCTTGAAGACTCCTTTTCTTTTGCAAGTCGGTTGAAACAAGCAATGGTGATGAACCTACACTTTTATTGCCTGTAAAAAAGAAGTGAAAATTAAACTTTTTTAGTGATTGGTTCATGTTTCCAAGAAAACACACTTTTCAGATGGTATTAAGCTAAAACCTTTTACACGTTAAGTGGCCAGTTGGAGTCGGTGCTTATCTCCTGTTTCTGTAATGTTAAGGTTACCGGATACTTTCAAGGGTGTTTTGCGTCAAAACGATACATTGTATTTGTTTTTTAAAAATCGTATATACCTAAACTCATATATCAAATGAAAGCTTAGAGAGCTGAGTTTCGAACTATACTTAATCGAATTTTGAATCAAAACGAATTTTTAGAATTTTCTACGTTTTCTAAAAACGAGCGACAGAGTCGCCTTTCGAGAGTTGAGAAAGTTCGGAATCAACTTTGGTGAAAAGAAGGTCACACAAATTGATTTCTGACTCTCGGAAGAGCCGGAGTTTGAATCCCTGACATTTTGGCTAGAAGACAGAGATCTTCCTGCTACATCAACCACGCCACCGTTGAGATGATAATAAAGTATATATGATGAACACTACAGTATTTACACTAGTAAAGATGTCATTGTCGATATCAGCTGAGAAGAACCCCCAAATGTTTGTCTCATCAGGAGCGAATCAAATTCTAAATGAAAAAAAAAAAACCCCAGAGTAGATAAAGGTTTTTTCTAAACTATATAAAAATTTCACACTATTTTG
>JAOCNB020003216.1:4144-14276 GCA_026546465.2 Palythoa caribaeorum | reverse complement strand
ACTGAAGATGACACTAGTAGTGTCGAAACATGTTTGTCAAACTTAGAAGCGTTGTGTGTTTACTTAGATCAATCTTAATTTTGCTGTTTTCAAGACCTTTAAATAAAACCTCTTCTAATGAAGCCATTACGATTTAGTACGATTCGATTTATAAGTACACTAACTCCAAAATAACCATTTAGTCTTACATCAAATCCTCAAGTACAGTGACCGAGAAATCTGTAAAGTACAAAACATTTAGACTAAATACCTGAAACCCGTTCTTAATCACAATGTCTACATTCTCCGCTCTCAACTGTCCGTGAACAATGTGATTGCAATGGAGGAAGTTCATTCCGGTAGCGATCTGAGTCAGGAATAACAATCGTTCAGCCTCGGTGCAGTTGTTATTCACAATGTAGTCTTTAAGATTTCCATGAGTAGCTGGCTCAGAAATCTGGAGAGCAAGAGATAATAAAAATCACCGATTACAACATTATTATATAAAATTTTATGTAGCTTTTATTGTTGGTGTTTCTCTATCGGAGTCTTTCCTGTTAAATATATTTAAAGTGTGGAAGTGTTCTCTAATTTAAGTGATACATCATACCACTTTAACTAGCTATTTCTAAATGGTGTAAATGACACTATTAATGTTAGTAGTAGTAGCAGTAATAGTAGTAGATGTAATAGCAACAACAACAGCAACAGGAATAGTAATAGTAGTAGTAGTAGTAGTAGTAGTAGTAGTAGTAGTAGTAGTAGTAGTAGTGTTAGTAGCAGTAGTAGTAGTAGTAGTAAAAATAATAATAATAGTAGTGGTGAGTAACAGTAGTAGTAATAGTAGTAGTAATAGTAATAGTGGTAGTAGTAGTAGTATAGTATTAATCCTTTATTTAACAACGGTAAAATGTCACCACTATTGCACTGTTTTGCAAGATATCCGTAAGCATCATATGCAAATGACCATAAAAGTTTACAAGGTTAAAATTTAAAATTTCTGCAATAACTAGACACTTCTGGTGTTATTATTACTATTATTGTCATTATTATTAAAAGTAGTAGTAGTAGTAGTAGTATTTGTCGCAGTTGCAGTAGTAGTAGTAGTTAGTAATAGTAGTAGTAGTAGTAGTAGTAGTAGTAATAGTAGTAGTAATTGCTGTAGCAGTAGTAGTAGCAGTAGTAGTAGTAGTAGTAGTAGTAGTAGTAGCAGTAGTAGTAGTAGTAGTAGTAGTAATAGTAGTAATAGTAGGATAGTGCTAGCTACACAGTTGTAGAAAAAGTTGTTGA
This sequence comes from Palythoa caribaeorum, assembly GCA_026546465.2. Lineage (NCBI taxonomy): Eukaryota > Metazoa > Cnidaria > Anthozoa > Zoantharia > Sphenopidae > Palythoa > Palythoa caribaeorum. The sequence goes on along the minus strand of JAOCNB020003216.1, from coordinate 13,007 downwards.
TAATGTTGTAGTAGTAGTACTTATGGATATAAAAGTAATTAATCAGTCGATTAGTTCTTACCACTTCAACTTGGCTTCCACAGGGATTCACTGCTAACAGTCTAACAGTATTAGGATTATCCAGGTAAACGAGTCTTCTAAGATGGGATAGGTTCAAATCTTCAACCCATTCAACTGATGCATACGGGCTGTCCTGTAATACGGTAGTGAGGGTAAATCAATGACCTTGTCCTGTGGGGTTGCTTATATACTCAAAACTAAGGACAAAATATTTACTAATGCGTATATGAACAGCAATGTATAGTTAGTGAATCAAAATACCGAAAAATGTATTTCGTAAGTATAAAGAAAATATTAAGTAGAATTGAAAATCTTGACTTACTTTGTGAACAACAGAGGAAATGGAGTTTTCCCTGGCAATGGCAAATCTTCCGTCTGCATAGATTTCAATTTTGTCTTTTATTTCATCTAAATCGAAAGATTTTATAAAAAGTGTCATTTTCCTTATTTAAAAGGGGCAATTTACCTGGAGTTGACTTTTTGATGGCATATATCTGACAATTTCTGAATCTAAAGTTCAAAGTTTTAAGAATACTTTCGTCTGGACTTGCAGTCCAAATACAATATTTTTTTCTGATGAGATTTAACGGAGATGATAGGTTTAAAAGATCAACATTTTTTATGGAAATTTGAATTTGAGAGAGTTTGAGTGAAGTTTAGTGGAAAATTTTGAGGGCACTGATTTAATGGAAAAACATCAAACTAAATATCATAGCAAAGTCTGTTTGTTTCGGGCAACGAGTTGGGTGTTTGTCCTAACCTTTTTTCCGTTTAAAATCTTCTTCCCAATCCCAGTCGTTTTTATTCACCAATATCTTACTTGATATGCCCCCCTCATTATCATAGAGATAAAAGTTTCCTTAAACTCATTTTACGCTAGTGAGAAATGAGTTAAACGATTGAGTTGCGGTAAGCAGTAACATTTCGCAACTTGGAATATTTTTTATCAGCTACAAGTGAAATAAAGGTGTGTCACTTATGAAACAAATGGCTCTATACATAACGCAGAGTTTTTAGCTTCTAGCTCGAATGGCAAAACACGGTACTGTTATTAACAATTAATTCTCTCCATCAAGATTTGTATGAATCTAAATTTTCGAGTTTAAAATACTTACCTATTGTTGCGTAAGCGGTGTCTGAATATTCGAGAACCTAAAAGAAGAAGGAAAAACAGCTGTTTTTTCTAGCTCATAATTTAGGATTATTAATTTACTTGGTAGTCAATTCATCAAAGCAACCAGAAATAGAGTTTATGCTTACTTCTTCGGTTTCTTTAATGACATCCAGGGTAGGTGGGTTTGGTCGAGGCTTTTCATCCGTGTTTTCTGAAGAAAAAAATAAACAAGGAAAAACACTGAATTTGTTTAACTCACTGCCTACCTCTACAGATGTCAACTAGAAAATAGGAGATTTTCAATCATTGTTATTAAAAGGACAACCATCTTTTTTGCATCATGTCTTAGAGGTGTTTGAATCTGAAACTTGCCTGCTAAGAGATATAGCATCACGTTGACACTAAACGCAAACGTTAGGTAGTCGCCTGATATTAGTCATTACTTTTTTAATTTATATATTATCTCTGCGTGAATTTTTGTTTTGCTTTCTTTGTTTCCGTGATTCCCACCTCAGCACTTTTCTAATGGTCCGCCTTATATCTTAAACGCGTGTAAAAAGCCAGTTGAAAAGAGAATGTTTTACCTGCATAAAGCTTCTCGTACAGTTGTTGCACCTGGCTTTTAAGTATCGCTAATTCCAGAGGCCTTAGATATTGATTTTTGCAGCAACAGTGACAAATAATGTTATAGATGCCATCCTCAAAACAGGCTTCATTTGGCAACTGCTTTCCTTGTTGGACCTGCGACAAAAAAGTGACGAGAAAAAGACACTGAAAATAAAGCTAGCGTAACGATCATCACCTTTAACAAGCTCCTTTACGATAACATTTTAAGTCTTTAAATGGAACGTTGTTCTTCTCAGAGATCCAATAATCAGATTATAGGTGTTTTAGGGAAAAACTAACTAAAAGAGCGAAAAGACAAAGAGGTAGTCGAAAACACGAGTGGTACATGAAAAACAAAACTTGATCGATTACAAAGAGTACATATTTAACAATTATTCCACGAACGCGCTTTTACCCCTGCAAAGTTGTCATTGATACCAGAATCTACACTCGAGTGATTTGGCTGGCTTTTTGACCCACGAAGCGACACACGTCAAAATTTTCGCGCCTTTCAAACAACTTTGAAGTTTTGGTTTCTTGTGTACAACCGCAGCACTTTGCAACGTTTTAGTTTGGTTTTTCTGTTTGATTTTTTGAAATGGAAGTGAAGCCTTTGCTGGATTTACTGAATACCGGATTTACAATTATTGAAAATGGTTTGTTTTGTGGCGATGAACACAGGAAGCGAAAAGTTGCAGGATCGATTCCCGGCTTTCATTGACAAAATAATCGAGCGACCTTACTGTGTTGTCGACGCATGAAAACATTTCAGTTACTGGTTGAGTTCTTTTAATTCTTCATTGAATTATCGAGCTTGCTTCCCGAGGGACTGCCAAGTAATTCTAAAACAAAGTAGGATGTTAAATTTTCTTTTACGGTTTGAATTTCAGCTTTGACAAATTTCATTGAATGTTTAGCTTTTTGCTGCTAAAAATAATTCCGTTCGCGTTATTCGATTTAAAACAATTCCGTTCAATTTATTGTAATGCTTTTGGTTATTCTAGGTTAGGATTCTTTAAACGGGTTTCATTTCAGGGCTTGCAAACACCGCTTTGGTGTTGGAGATCGTGGCAGTTTTCACTTCATGGCTACCAAGACGTGAGTGAAATAATTGTTTATTGAATTCAATTCACTTCTGAACAATTAAAAACTTAGAAATCATTGCCAAATTCTATTGAATTCAACTTTTACAAAAAAACTGGAAAATGAGGTTTTCATATAAGGTTATTCGGTATATGAGCAAACACTGAACCGAGATTGAGTCAACCAATCAGAACGCTTGAAACACAATATGTGAGGTTGAACATTGAATAATGACCAATATGCCAGTTCCTGTATGAATTATGTCTTAATGGGTAAATTTATGTCAAGGTCATAACGATAGCAAGGAAATAGCGTGAAATAAAAGAAAGTGAACTCGTGATCGACTTTAATTTCGATATGAATTTTTATCAAGCCCATATAAGGTCATCAACTGAAAACTTTGGAAATATTACAACTAATAAAAATACGTCGAGGGTATGACAATAGCGAGGAAAAGGAGTAACATAACACAAAGTGAACTCGTGATCAATTTTAGTTACGATATGAAGTTTTGTTAAGCCCATATTAGGTCCTCAACCGGAAATTTTTGTAAATATAAACACTGATAACAGCGAGGTAGAAAACTAGATTTAACAGTCTGGTGTTAGAAAAGTTCGAAAGCTCTTCTCTGACTCACACGAAGATGTCAAGCAAACTCTGCACCCAGATAACACGATGGATTTCTTTCGCCACCGAATTACAGTCCACCTACATTGCTGTGAGCACATTAACTGGCATCACCAGTTTTGTGGCGGTGTTGAGTAATTTTATCATTATCCTGGTCATTATGAAAAATTCGTCATTTCACACACCATCTTACGCGCTGCTGTGTAGTCTGGCTATTTCTGATCTGGGAGTCGGACTGATTTCTCAGCCGTTGTTTATCGCCTTGAGAGTTGCAGAAACAAAGGCAGACACAGACCTCTCCTGTAAGCTGGGTATGGCCTATGTTTCCACTGCGGGATGTTTAGGAACACTGACATTATTAACGATTACTGCAATCAGTTTTGATCGCTTCCTTGCCGTTCATCTCATCTCGAACTACCGCAGTGTGGTGACGCTTGGAAAAATAAAGGTTGTTATTTCAGTGCTTTGGTTGGTAGCCATATTGGTTGGAATGACCTACGTCCTGGATATCTCGATTTACTTTGTGCTAATATTGATCATTATCACCTTGTGCTTGTTTTTGGCCACTGTGAATTACCTGGCAATCGCTCGGAAACTTTACGGCCATAATGCGAAGTTACTAACCCATAACATGGAAAAAGAAGGTAACAAGCCCGGACGCAAATCTTTTAATATCGGTCAATACAAGGAAACAGTGAAGACCATGCTTTACGTTTACGTAATATGCCTTGTTTGTTATCTTCCATTTCTGTTTTTCACCGTGACGTTGAATGCCATCGGCCGTACGAGTTCCGTTCAGATCGCGTATCTTGTGACAACTACTCTCGTGTTGGGTAACAGTGCCATTAACCCGTGTTTGTATTACTGGAGGATTAAAGAGTTGCGGCAGGCTGTTCGACATTTGTTTGTTTTGAACCAAGTGAATGTCCAAGAAATCACTTCAGCTTCCACTTCTACAAGTAGAATTTGAAAATGTAATCATGAAAAAATGGATTCAAACTAAAAGAGCAATAATTGTGATGACGACGATGATGATGATGTTGATAATGATGATGTTGATGATGATGTTGATGATGATGATGATGATGATGTTGATGCTGATGATGATAATGATGATGATGATGATGATGTTGATGATGATGTCATGATGATGTTGATGATGATGTCATGATGATGTTGATGATGATGTCATGATGATGTTGATGATGATGATGATGATGATGATGATGATAATGATGATGATGTTGTTGTTGATGTTGATGAGGATGATGATGTTGATAATAATGTTGATGATGATGATGTTGATGGTGATGCTTGTGATGAAGTCAGATTATAAGCAGAACTCGTAATTGCTTTATCGTATTATTTGGATTTACAATAATTTCGAACAATCTTTTATATGTGAGAAAAACTAATCCAGCCGATGAAAAATTTGCTGATTAAATACCAGTTGGTATTTTTTTAAAAAGGAAAATGTTATGCCACATTTTGAAAGCCCTAACTTAAAATGCTTTTTACTTACAAACTTCTCAAATAACAAGCGATTGAGATTGTTAGGATGTTTTTCAAAGGGTCAGGGATTATTTGTGTCCTTGTGTTCTAATGATATAGATATATGATATAGGCACTGTGATATGGACACAGACGGGCAGAAACGTTGAAAAGCTGTATCTCAGTCGCAAAATAAACTCAATGCGTTTTCCCGCTCGCGCGGGCCGAAAGCAACTGACAAACAAGATAAAGCGCATCTAGGCAAGAATCACACAATATAGTTACAGACTTATAAAGGAATCAATGCATTAAACAGACAGTAGTTACAACAGTTGTTTTATGTTCTGTATCTTTTTCACAAGAGTGAAAGTTGATATGAACACTCTCAGCAGTGGGCTCCTGGCTTTGTCTGCTACTGTGTTGGGGTCAAGGTGAATAGGGGAAGATGAACACTCCTGGTAATGGGCTCCTGGCTTTGTCTGCTACTGTGTTGGGGTCAAGGTGAATAGGGGAAGATGAACACTCCTAGTAATGGGCTCCTGGCTTTGTCTACTACTGTGTTGGGGTCAAGGTGAATAGGGGAAGATGAACACTCCTAGTATTGGGCTACTGGTTTTATCTACTACTGTGTTGGGGTGAAGGTGAATAGGGGAAGATGAACACCCCTAGCAATTGTCTCCGGGCTTGTCTACTACTGTGTTGGGATCAAGATGAATAGGAGAAGATGAACTCTCCTAGTAATGGGCTCCTGGCTTTGTCTACTACTGTGTTAGGGTTAAGGTGAATAGGAGAAAATGAACTCTCCTAGTAATGGGCTCCTGGCTTTGTCTACTACTGTGTTAGGGTTAAGGTGAATAGGGGAAGATGAACACCCCTAGCAGTGGTCTCCGGGCTTGTCTACTACTGTGTTGGGGTCAAGGTGAATAGGCGAAGATGAACTCTCCTAGTAATGAGCTCCTGGCTTTGTTTACTGCTGTGTTGGGATCAAGGTGAATAGGAGAAGATGAACTCTCCTAGTAATGGGCCCCTGGCTTTGTCTACTACTGTGTTGGGGTGAAGGTGAATAGGGGAAGATGAACACCCCTAGCAATGGTCTCCGGGCTTGTCTACTACTGTGTTGGGGTCAAGGTGAATAGGGGAAAATGAACTCTCGTAGTAATGGGCTCCAGGCTTTGTCTACTACTGTGTTAGGGTTAAGGTGAATAGGAGAAGATGAACTCTCCTAGTAATGGGCTCATTGCCTGTCTACCACTGTGTTGGGGTTAAGGTGAATAGGGGAAGATGAACGCCTTAGTAATGGACTCCTTGATTTTTCTGATTCAGTGTTGGGTACAAGGTGAAAAGCAAAAGATATTGCCTTTTAGCAGTGGGATCTTTGATTTATCTACTTCTTGTAATTGGCTAATGGTGTGTTTTTAAAGCTACATTAGCTGAGGGAATTAATTAGTGTTTAGCTAATGTGGTATATAACTCTGATTTGTTTCAGGGAAGGAGAATTGTACTACAAGGACCTAAATAACCTTCTTTTTAACGCTTTGGACTGGCTTGGACTGCTTTTAATACTGTTTGTTATACCACTACGCTTGTTTGACCGCAAAGAACAGTGGGTGTTCGCTTCTCTGGGTTTCCTGTTTAACTTCATGAGGTTGTTTAAATTCTCTTGTGTTACAAGGTACTACTTTCGTTTTGCTTTTTGTAATTCTTTAAAGTAAGTTTAAATCATATGTTAGTCTATACATTCTGCTTTTTATTGAATCTAGTTACGAAAAGGTTTAGCAAGTATGAAGACTCAGATAAATTCTATAAAAAGAGTGACTTTCTTATTAAGGCTCGATTTTACATAACCGTATGTGCCGGCTACCAGTGCTTGGGCAATGACTGGGACATGTCGCCGGTGGGTCCCAGTCTGTGCTGGGACGACAGTTAAGCTGGTGTTTCATATGCATTAACTGTCCCAATTATTATTTTAGATACAGTCTTGTATTCACTGGCGGTGCACTGGTGGCACGTCCCAGTCATTGCCCCAGCACTGTTGGTGGTTTGGTAGCCAGCGCTTACGGTTATGTGGAAACCAGCCTTTAATTCATACATTCAGAAGAGGGCAACAAGTTTTTCACACTTGTCGGTAGTTTAGCTAAAAGTAAGCGTTGTAAAAAAGAGCTGTGATCATAAGGAGTCAGTTTTAGATAACATCGTGAACTTGCTTGTTCGAACAACGTCTTTCGAAAGCGAGCTACTTTCATGCGTCGTGTACAAGTTTGTGTTTGCTGGCTGTAATGTCACTGTGGTAAGGCCGGTTTCCATATAACCGTAAGCACCAGCGACCGAATCACCGACAGTGCTGGGGCAATGACTGGGACATGTCGCCGGTGAATCCCCGACTGTGATTGGACAGTTAAGGCTGGTTTCCATATGCATGCTGTTGTTCCAGCACACTCTGGGATCCACTGGCGAAATATCCCAGTCACGTCCAAGCACTGTTGGCGGTTCTGTCACCTGACCGGCGCTCACGGTTATATGGCATTACATTACCTTGCATTCAATACTTTTTCTGCCTACACAAGATACATGTACACGCACCTGCTCTATACTCTGCCGCCTTGTTAGCCTCGGGGTCTTCCCCTTAGTTGGCTTGTCGGCAATTACTTCAGTATTTTAAAGAGAATCAGTAATATGAAACATTTAATTCATAGAACGACTGGGCTTTATACAAAAACGCTGGCAAAGATTATTTATGAAGATCTGACGCGTTTCATGTTCGTGTTCGCTGTGGTGTTTATTGCATTTTGTGGAGCGCTTTTCCTGTCTCTCAAAGCTACAGATTCACAAGAACTGTTCAGGTAACATTATACTTCTATGTATTGTCATTCGAATATATTGTCTGCATGTTTTAAAATCTTAAAAAGACGCTTACTCGTGCACGGTTGACAATTGAATGTCTACTCTTATTCAAATAGCCATTAGTATTATGAGATCCACATAAACGTTACAATCTAAATAACCTGTGGAAAATTAGTATTCACAAGAAAAAGTAGCTTGATCCAATTATACTATTAATTTGAAATGACTACTATGCCGTTTAACATTTGAAGAATCTTCTTGATAATTCATAAAAGCTGACAACAATAACTACAGTAAAAATCTTGTGCCTGTTTTGCATACTGTCAAAGTTTTGAAAACTGCTATCAGTATATACAATGATACATGTTTAGGGCAGCTTTATACTCACAAATTGTTTTGTGTCTTATCCTACCTTTGCAGTGGCTTTGATTTGATCTTGTTGGCGGGAATTCGAGCCCTGGTGGAGCAACAACCGTTTGCCGACAGTTATGAGAAGTACAAGTACGTTTAGGAACTATGTAGCCTCAAACGAAAACGAAAGTTACTTCTTGCATTAATGTATAAAGATTTTTGTTCATTTCAGTTTGGATTTCTGCTTAGCAATAACAACAACAACAACTATCCTGGCTCGAGCACCGTTAGACTCCTTGTATTATACCACTTTTTCATAGTCTCATTGCCATTTGCATGTTAAAATTGATTAGATACTAAAAGTTGGAAAATCCGTCATTCTGTCTGTCTGTCTTACTAACTATTCTCTCCCTACCGATGGCTCAACACACGTCTGGTTCTGGTGTACATGGCAATGGTTGTCTTCATACTGCTGTCTGTGTGTCTTACTAATTACTCTCTCGTGTCAGATGGCTCACTACACTTCTGGGTCTGGTGTATATGGCAATGGTTGTCATTCTGCTGTCTGTGTGTCTCACTAATTACTCTCTCGTTACAGATGGCTAACCACAATTCTGGTTCTGGTGTACATGGCAATGGTTGTCTTCATACTGCTGTCTGTGTGTCTTACTAATTACTCTCTCGTGTCAG
>JAOCNB020003111.1:0-14279 GCA_026546465.2 Palythoa caribaeorum | reverse complement strand
GTCACATTTATTCAGGGAGATAATTTTGCACTGGAGAAATCTCTGTCCACCGAATTCCTCTCCAAGTTGCCCCATCCATGGGTTGTTATCGAAGATTCCCACGCAAACAAAAGAGGTGTATTGCATTATTTTCACAAATTCACCGTTAAAGGAGATTACATCGCTTTTAAAGACACAAACCCGACAATTCCGTCAGAAGTTGGAATGGGCTGTACCCACCCTGGACCCTTTAAAGCTCTAGGACCAGAGCCGCTTGAATGCCTTAAGTCGTTTCTTCAAGATTACGAAGAATTCTACGCTGTGGACAGTTTTATCACTGACCTCTTTGGATACAATGGGAGCTGGCATTGGTATGGATTTATTCGTAGAATGAAATGACAGTGCTGTGATGTTAAAACGAGACTTCTTTAGTTGAAATTAACATGATTCGAAAAAGAATCTCTCGCACGATTACAAATAAAATTGGGATTTTAATGTCTCCATTAACTGTCTGACAAGTCTGAGTGTGAAAGCAAAAATTGTACCAAGGGGCAGTGGGTAGGGGCGCTGATTTTAATTTTCCAAATATTAACTGGAATCTTGGATGCCCCTTTAATTCTGATCCTGGGACTGAAGAGTTTTGTAATATTTTGGATGATTTTTTCTGCATTAAAAGTTCTTGCATCCAGCTCGTGCTTCAGGTTTGACAACCGACTATGGGAATATTTTGGATTTGGTTCTTACAGATAATGAATTTCTTGTCGAAGATGTCATGGTGCGTCCAAATGCTTTTGATTCTGACTATTACCCGTTTACTTTTAAGTTACGTTCTAAGCTGTGTGAGAAGGCCTACTAATGTTCCACGTTTACAAGGGATACTGTTACAAAAACGCTGATTTTAAAGGTTTAAAAGAGACACTACAAACTTTGCCCTGGGATTTGGTTACTTCAAAACCTGTTTCAACAGGACTTGGATAATCTTAATGGATGGAGTATCGTAAATGATATAAAGTTTAATGTTAAGAAATGTAAAATCATAAGAATAACAAGGAAGAAACAACCTTTTATTTCACGTTTCTCTCTGGAAAATATTGCATTGGAGGAAGTTAATGAATTTAAAGATTTGGGTATAATTACTGATGAACACTAGTTCAAGTTCAAGTTTTCCAAAAAGTTACGTACAATGAGCACCGCTTGCAAATAGCGAGCTGATCGAGGCAGGCGTTGTTAAGGACATACATACACGAATTACTAATTGAAGGCGTTAAAAAAGTCAATTTTGAATACATTATTTGTCAAAAGAGTAAAAAGTAATGAAAAGTGAGGAAAAATATTATGATTAATGATTGAATTATAATTAAGATGTCTTTTTTATTTCAGAAATAAGAGTGAAATTCCAAGGCATGTAAAAGTAAAAGTGATCAAGCTCGTGATCGATCATACACGTGCCCACATGAAGCCACTCATTATCATAATCATCATCATCATCACCATTATTATTATTATTGTGATCGATTATACACATGAACTCACTCTCGATCAAACTCATGAACACACTCATTATCATACTCGTGATCAGACACGTGATAATCGTGACCAAACACGTGATCGATCGTACACATGACCTCACACGTTAACTCACTCACGATCAAACTCATGGCCACACTTATTATTATACTCGTGACCAGGCACGTGATGCTCGTGATCAAACACGTAAATATAGGTTAGTATATAATAGTTAAGATATCACATCCAAATCTTTATGGTTTACAACAAAAAATATTTGCAGTTATGTTTGGTCTTTGCTTAACCTACAAGGAAAACTTAATTTTCATAAATCCCATATTAGGATCTTCCTACTTACCAAATCAGTAAACGGCATGTCTTCCTGATTCACAATCAGGCCGCACACACTAAAAGAAAACAAAGTTAATGTAGGTCACAGTGACTTTTAGGGCCAGCATTTGATTTCGTGTTGGAATTGTTAGGAGAGAACGATAACATTTTAGCAAAAAAGAAACCTTGGATCCGGTAAAAGATTGAAATTACATTGGACAAAGTAAAAACTGTAGAGTTTTGCAAACACCAATGTAGGGAGAAAAAACTGGAGTAAGAACATATAATAATAACTCTTCCTAGTGACATTTTTTATTACAATGCATTTTGCTCAACTTGGGAGAAAGGACTGCACGGCAATCTGTACTTAAAAATAAATATCTCATAGATATCTCTAATTTCTCTTAATATCTATAAAGTTACCGTCCCTCCTGGTAAAATATTTCACAGTTTAAACATTGAATATGACCAACAAATCAATCACTGAGTCACCTACCCCTTCTGTCCGTGTCTGCTGCTAAATTTGTCACCAATTTCTGGTCTGCGACACTGTCGCAGCAAAATTTTGATAAGAAACGCCTGTAAGAGATAATTCAAAGTGTGTTTAGTAAACTATGTACATGAAATCACTTTCGATAAACCCAAAATTGCTTCAAAAGTTCGAAGAGCCATAACTAAAAAATATTGTGAAATATTGAGAAAATTTACTCAACTAAACGGCAACAACAGTCTGCTAACATGAGCAGATTAACACTGTTTTGTAACTTGTAGTAGGGTTGAAAAAAAATATACAAGACCTCCAGTTTCTAATGTTCAATCTGTACAAACAAAGCAACCTGATTTGCACGCCAATGGAAACAAAACTCTAACCTCTTCTGGGTTTGAGGTTACCAGAACTCTCTCAGCATAAACCTCTTTAGGTCCTTTATAACTAAAACAGTGAAAATGTAAATGTGAACAAGCGTCATTAATCTGTCCCACACAGAGCGCTCTGTGAAAGCACAATTGAGTTTCAAGTCTTTTCAGTAATAATAATAATAATAATAATAATAATAATAATAATAATAATAATATTAATATTAATTATTATAATAATGTTATCTCTTGCTCGAGAAATGCAAAAAACTGTACTCTGGGAAAGAGAGTCCCTAATGAGAAAAGTATTATCTGGACTGTTGGCATGAGGATGTGTCTTCTATTTAACTAACAAATTTTGGTAGTTAAAGTCTTCCCAAATCTCATCTAAATGAGAAGGGGGAGATACTTAGACCTTATATATGACGTTGTTCTATTTTATGATCTAGATTTTATATCATATAGAGTTTATTTTGTGAAATAGGATAAAGTATATATGTGGTTAATTAAAGAAATAATAATGATAATAATAATAATAGTCAATTTTCACTTTTGCGGACAAATTAGCCATAACACTGTTTAACTATTTCAAAGATTAACTACTGATCATGCTGAAAATCAGCTACTTAAAATGCTTTTGTAGCAATAATTTTATTTGGAATCAATCTCCCAAATATGTCAGATAAGTGACTTTGCTTGAATTTGTGGATATATTATATTAAATTCATTTTCCGACTTCTGAACGTATTCTAGTGATAATTTCATTAACAGATTTGTGAGCATTCTCAGGTAGTAAATTACGATGAATCCAAATGTAGTGATTGACCGTTTCGACAAACCAAGAAATGTGTTATATAATGCGCAATTAAGCTGTAATTATTCTTTATGAGCATTAAAAGATAAATATAAAAGGACTGGGGACTAAAGAAGTTGGATTAAGTATCTCCTTGGAAAAAGGGGAGCTGTTTAAGATTTCTAAGTTGTTGTTCGAGAAAGTATCTCAACGTAAACTTTCAGTCAAAGAAAGAATCGTCGCTAAACTCAGTTAAGCGGTGTTGGCGTTAAAGTCGGGTAGGTCAAGGCCACCCTGATTAAGGAGAAGGGAGTACACCTCTTGGTTAACGAGATGCGCCTTTCCATGCAAGACGAAGTTAACTAGATTTTTTTTTTAATTTGGGAGACAATGGACTTTAGGCATAAGAACTTTTGCAATATACCAAAATTTAGAAAGTCTGAGTATTAGCGATTGTTATGCGCCCCTTGACAATTAAGTCACGGCAAAGCCATGAGTCAGTTATTTTTTTAAAAGGCGAACACGCACTATCCCGTTTAGCACTATTTGCGTTATCTCCAAAGAAGGCACCCAAAATCTTCATATAATTGACCATTTCAATCCAAAAGGTTTGTCAGTACTATTAACATTGATGCACAGCCACATAGCCTCGGTTTTGGCAACGTTTAATTTAGCGCCAGTACCGAGACCATATTGGTCGCTTAAATCGAGCAATTTCCGTAATGTGTATGTGTCATGAACAATACAAGTCGTGTCGTCAGCGTACTGTGCCAATTTAAAGAGCGGGCCGCCTGGAATGCGGAAGCCTTCAATGCAGTTACAAGCATGGATATTACAACCTAACACTTCAACTACTAAGATGTACAGTAGGGGTGACAAAGGGTACACTGCCTTAGTGGTTTAACCGTTCAGTGATTATACATGGAAAAAAAATTTTGACGTTATCTCCAATGTCAGTGTTCCTAAACATCTTTCTAGTGTCAACGTAGATATTACATTAAAGGTAGCCCCACTATCGAGTTGAAATTTGACTGGCTTCTTGCCGACATTAATGGTGGCGTAAATTTTGACTGGGAAGTGGGAAATTTTTGATGGACTAGTAACCTGGGTGGTATTCACAACTTTTATTTCATCATAATCATCCCAACTGCATTAATCGTATTCTTTGCCTGAGACTGTAGCGAAAAAGTTTAGCTTTTCATGCGGCACACTTTTTTGTAAGAGCCGGACATGTATATTACGCTCATGTTTAAAACCACAGTACTGGCACTAAATTTTTTGGACCCCTTATTTTTGTTTTACTTGTTCAAACAAACAGCATGGACCAAATTTGATGATTCTAGAGCCTTACTTCGCACTTTAGACAAATTACTCGCACGACACATTCTCAAACAGTGATCTAAATCTAGATCGGGTACTTCCAACAAGTCCTGTCTCAGTTTCGACTCTTTAATCCCACGAATTATTTTCTCTCAGCAAGGCATTTTTCAGTTGCCCGAAATGGCAGGACGTAGCAAATACTCTAAGGTCAGTTACAAATTGATCAAACGACTTATTTTCTTCTTGAGATCTTGTAAAAAAATTGTAGCGTTCTACTGTTTCATTTTTTCTCTGATTACAGTATTTCTCAAACGCATCAAGCACCTTGACAAGAGTATTCAATTTGTCATAAATTTCGCGTCTTCTATTTCCCCAATTACATAAAGGAATAGTTTCTTAACTTCTGTCCGCTAACGCTGTAGCTGTGTGCAGTTCGATCTCCTCACGCCATCTTTTCCACATTAATGCCAAATCCGGCGCGTCAAAATCAAGTTTGTTTTGCGATTTTAAATGTGATCTATCACAAATGCTCTCTGTGTCTCCAACACCATCCACTTTTTTTCCTCCTTCCGCCATAACTTGAAATCCTAGTCTTCAATCAAATTTCAGTTTTGGTTCCCTTCTGACACCAAGTTCAAAGCCTGAGCGACTCAAGACGGCGGATAGACACAACCACGTGCAACCAAACCCTCACGTCTCTAACTCAACTACTACTTTCACAGAAACGGAACACGATAGATTGTGGACGATCTGATCAAAAAACGGGCAGTAGCCGCGTAGGCACAAAGCTTATAGTCAACATTAAGCAAAGAAATGGGTCGCCAATATTTCAAGTTTATTTATCGTCCTTTTTATGAATGAGTCTTATAAGACATTCACTTTGAGATTCAGGAAGCAGACCAATTTCAAAGCTATGGTTCAGGACTAAAACTATTTTTTGACCAAGGAAATACCAAAAGCGTAGATAAAATTCCACAGAAAGAACGTCAGACACCGGGGACTTAAAGGATGGCAGCGAAATAACTGCATTTGTTAACTCTTCCAGGGTAATTGCATTTTCGATAGCAGGTTGACAGCCGTGGTAACGCGAACAGAAACATTCTTAAGCAAATCGCCTTGTACTTTCAAATTTATAGGTTCTTTGATGAATAACTTGGAGTAAAATGAAACAAGAGTGAATTTTAATTGCTGGTGAGTAGTGACCTCATTTGATTTTTCATCAAAAAGAGAAACAAAGGATTTTTCCCCAGAACGGTGGTTGACTAAGTTAAGGAAATAGCTAGTGGGAGATTCTTTCTTCTATCCATTTTACGCGGCTATAAGCTTGGAACAAGATTTTATAGCGTGTGATTTCGCCCAAATCAAGGCCAGCAGAGCTTTCCTTCGCAGTTTTAGATATTTTTTCGTAAGCTCAGTTTTGTTGGCCGTCAAAGTTTGATGTCAATTTTTAAAGCATCCTACCAAAGATTAATATTGTCGTACCAATCAATGCGATTGTTCCATATAGAAAAGAGATTTATTAGTTTTCAGAAAGCATCGTCCTTGAGGAGCGTATAGTTAAGTTTCCATAGGTTGTTTTTCAAAGAAAAGACAGCAGATTTTAGAGTCACACAATCATGATCACTAAGGGGACACACCAAATATTCTTAACTCCTTGCGAGTTAAACTAAAGATTTCGAATTTAGAAATCTATCAAAGCGACAAGCTATAGAAAGATGAGCTTTATGCCAGGAATAAACGCGAGTTGTAGGGTTTTTTGGAGCACCAATATTGAGCAAATGAAAATCTTTCATTAACGAATTAATTTCTCCTTTGCCATTATCTGCATTGCCGTCTTGTTTATCGAGACCAGAAATTATACAATTAAAATCGCCACCTATGCACAGTTGAAAGCCTGAAAAGATAAAGGATGTAAATGAGCGAGAAAACTTTTACGGCGAGCTGAAATAGTAGATGCGTAAATATTTAAAAAATTGAAGATTTGATTCTCAAAGGAAAGTTTCAAGCTGAGAACTCTGCCATCAAAATCACGCTTTGCGTTACCACAGCTTGAACTTGTACCACCATTCAAAAAGGATAGGTCGTTCCACTCAGGTAATCGACAGGTGCCATTGGTTCCTTGGAGGAAATAAATGTCAGAATTTAAATTTCCCAAAAATAAAATGAACTGAGGGCGTTTGTTGGCATCACTAAAACCATTTACATTTATTTAAGTTATCGGAAAGGGACTTCACTTAACTATCGAGTGAGTTTGAAGCATCACTGAACACGCTTTTTGCCAGTACTGTTCTCAGATTTTGACAATTTTTTTGCTGACAGACAGTGACCGTAACCTTGAGCTCGATCTTTTCTTTCTGTCGACATGGTGTGGTGATAAATAGCATGTCACTATCTGTGTCTGTGGAAAGAACCTGGGAAAAAAGTTGTTCGTCGACCTTGCTCCGGAGAGCATTCTCTGGCATTGGTCAAACTTCTATCACATTTTCGTCTTCGACCTCGTCCTTGTCCTCGTCTTTGTCTTCATCTTGTTCTTTTATATTTTCTTTGCTGGTGAGACTGTCGTCGAAAGCGCTTTCTTCATTATTCGGAGTTTTATCGTGACTTGGGCCATTATTATCGGCTGAAACTTTTGGCTTCGCCCAGTTTAACTGCAAGGTGCTGCATGCTCTTGCAAAGAATACATACCACTATGGTGGCCCATGACTGCCACATCTTTTTTGCAAAATTAATTTACAAAAAAACGATTAATATTAATTTTTTTTCATATTCAAACAACAAATAAACATTGATATGAAAATCACTTAGTAAATAAATATGAAAGTACTTTTGTTAGTGAAACGACAATTGATTTTCATTTAAAAATAATTTTACGATTCAAATGCAAATTAGTTTTGAAGTAGAAAAGAAAATACAAATTGGTTTTCACCATGGCCCAACGCTGCCACATCCGTCATGCCTTGAGGGCGCTGACCCGGCCCAATCCCTTTCAACCGGTCTCCTTTAAAATGGCGGATGAAAAGGCGCCGTGGAAAGACGATGAAGATCTAAATACGTCCTTGAGTGCTTATGTAAGGCAAAATCTCAAACGAACTGAAATTCTAGACTTTATGAAGTTTGAATTTCCTCGGTATGATTGGAGTATGCGATCATTAGACAGACGGTTAAGACATTTCGGTATATTTTACCACGATAAAACTATCACAATAGATACGGTAAAAAAAGCTGTTAAAGAGGAGCTTAATGGCCCTGGCCAACTTTTGGGATACAGAGGTATGTTTCAGAAAATAAGACAAGAGCATAAATTAAATGTTGCTCGCAATCAAGTTTACGACGTAATGTCAGAACTTGATCCTGATGGACTACAAGCTCGTGGCGTTGTTGGAAAACGAAAACATCGGAAAAAGGGAAATTTCACCACTAGAGGCTCCAACTGGGTTCATTCCCTTGACGGACACGACAAGCTTATGGGGTATCAAAACTCTACATTTCCTATAGCCATCTACGGTTGCATGGATACGTGTAGCCGTAAGCTGCTTTGGTTGAGAGCTTGGGTGTCTAACTGCGACCCAAAATTAATTGGCAAGTGGTATTTGGAGTATCTTTATGACACAAGGGTCATCTCAGCAATGTTAAGAGTCGATAAAGGCACTGAGACCGGCACCATGGCAACACTGCATGCATTTCTTCGACGTCATCATGGTGACATGGACCCTGATGAGACTGTTTGCTATGGCCCTTCCACCTCAAATCAGGTAAATTTATACATTCGAGGTGTAAAACATTCAGGTAATTTGGGATCAGTAATCTGCACCCTCTATTTGTGACTCATCTGACAGAATAAATGTATTGCTGTTCTATTTTTAGTACCCTGTAAAATAATTTTAGGTATCTCCTGCAGCGTTAATGCAATTTTTCTAGATATTAACAGTGCTAATATATTGATATATAAATATTTTTAAGTGTTTTAATACTGTTTTTGGGGTATAAACTTGTTATCTTCAAGCCATTATGTAACATTCTTTTAGATATCGTAATATTATGGTCAAATTCAGAATCATGTTGTTTTTGAAGACCACGAAATGAAAAGATAATGTAACAAATGGCTACAGGAAACCTTGACTTGGGCTGTTTTCATACATGCACTTAAAATTTGTTATTCCAAAGGACATCACTGTGAATAAAGAACCTGTGTTTTGCTCCTAGGTTTGCTCCCAGGAAAGGGGTGTGCTCCTTTGAGGATGTGTCGCTACAAACCTGAAACCCTTAGTCTATAAAAGAGCTTAGTCTGTTCTTTTTTATCATATTCAAGTTATCCAATGAACATGCATTGGATTGAGATGATAGTTAGCGAACAAGGCACATAGAACCAAGTTGGCTATAATCATCTCATATCCAACAAGTGCTAGTGGAATGATTGATTTAATTAATAAAAAATTTAGTAAAAATTTGTAATTTAAAAAAATTTTCAGCTCCATTTTAAGCTGACACTTATGCTTACCGTATTTGTATGTTTTGGTATATTGGCTCATATAACATAAATGGCTAAGCATATAAAAAGTCTTGAATTACATTATCCAATGATCCAGTTTTTAATAAAATATATTGTTTTTTAAGTTTTAAAACTCTCTGTTATCTGTAACCCTTTTTTCAGATTGAGAGATGGTGGAGAGAATTGCATGAACGCATGGAAAGATTTTTCAAAGATCAATTGAGATGGTTAAAAGATCAGGGCCATTATGATCCAAGCAGTGATACAGATAGGTAAGGCATGGTCAAGTTTCTTGTCGAGATCTTAAAAAAGAGGCCTAATCTCATAGATTCTTTGTTTACTGAAAAATTGTGTTTAAAAAAAATAAAATAATATGGATTTGTAATTTTTTGCTGTTTGAAATATCTAGTTTTTATTTGTGTTTGTTTTTAGAATGTTACTTGCATATTATATGGTGCCATTAATCCAAAAAGAGCTGGATGTTTTTCGTGAAACAGTGTGGAATACCCATCGAATCCGAGCACAGAAAGATACTGCTCTCCCAGATGGAGTTCCCAATTATATCTATCAGTTCCCTGAAAAATTTGGTCTGGAGGAATGTGGTATGTAACCATTCAAGGTTATTTAAAATATATAACTAGTAGTAACCCCAGATTATAAAGTGCGTTCGACATAATGGTGTTGAAAAATAAACACTTGTTAATTAATATTCATTAAAACAAATTTGACAACTTAAGGATTTGTTTTTTCTTCAGTTTCTACACAATTGTTAATATGTTAGAATATAAAATGGAAACAGTTAAAGGGGGAGTGTCAAGACTAAACACATGACCGAAGCTACATATAATTGGTAACCGAAATTTGATTATATGAACAAATACACAGACCAAAATATAAAAGTAGAATCATCTTCATTTTGTTTGCATACAAGGTAAACTGGCTGCCATATTTGTTTGCTAACACAAAATAAAACAACTGTCAATAATAATTGTCTGCTGGAGAAAGGAATACTGTATGACAGTTTTATTTTGATAAAAGCATAAATACGAAATTAAATATCTACCCCAAAGGCTGGCACTTTTCTTTTCTTGAGTCCAAGAACTCCTTGCAATGACTACATAATAAAAAAAGTATTTCTAAATTTCTTAAAATTCATCAGTCTTCGAAACAACTGAAAACAAACAAAAAACAAAATTAGGCAAAATATATTTCATTTGTACTCACCTTTCAGTTTTGTCAATTTATCGCCTTTTCATGTCATTGACAAGGACAACAAATACAATGAAAACACTAGAACGCTTGCAAATAACCTCTTATCTTATCTTAAATTCCTTTAGCTGCATGGACATTATTTCTAAGGTATAAAATTTTGTTCCATTTTCTTCAAAAGCTAGCTAATTGCTAGCTAACTGAAGTCCACCATGGCAAAATAGCCAAACAGAAAAAAGAGTTTGGCCCATTCAAACTGTCTTTCCCACTATTTAAAAAAAAATGAACCCAGTGAACAACAGATATTGTTATTGAAATCTGGAAATTTTTTACAAAAAGAAACAATTAAAGGACGTCTTTGATAAACTATGGTTTTACACAAAATTTTCAATACTTGCTTTCACATCAAGGTTTCTGCTTTTCAAGTTTTGCTTGATTTTGCATATATTCGGACCTAGGCTTTCTAGCCTTGATACTCCCCCTTTAGTGCACCTCATTAATTATTCAAAATGGCACAGATTTGGTACAAACCCCAAAAAATCAAGAATATTCACGCATGTAAAAGCACAGGGATCCCATGTTCACCACGTGTAACCCAAGATTAGGGTTGCATTCTCCAAACATCGAACGCAATGAATTTCACAATTTGTTTGGATGGCTTGCATTGGTGACTACACTATGATGCTACAACAAACATCACGTTTGTTGCTTTGTCTCTTTGGCAAGCTGTTAGTCATTTATGATTTTGCAACTAGTTACTTTAGTTAAGCAGATGTTTTTGGTCTGTCTTCCCAAAGGTTTTCCTGTAACAGAGGAACAACTTGAGGAGGCTGCGACATACTCAGGA
Organism: Palythoa caribaeorum; assembly: GCA_026546465.2. Taxonomy (NCBI): domain Eukaryota; kingdom Metazoa; phylum Cnidaria; class Anthozoa; order Zoantharia; family Sphenopidae; genus Palythoa; species Palythoa caribaeorum. The sequence goes on along the minus strand of JAOCNB020003111.1, from coordinate 2,951 downwards.
GTGCTAGAGGTGCCTGATGACTACCTACCAGTAGATGTGCGTGCAGAGTGTGAGCGCATTATCCCAGATGTAAATACTATCAAGCCAGAAGAGTGCAAAGATGCTTATCTTTATTTGAAACAAAACTATCAACTATGACTTAAAATAATCACAGAAAGAACACAACTTAATAAAACAGAACAATTTTCATTACACTTGTAGTTTAAGTATATCTGTACATTTGTATTTTCTAGTGATATAAAATCTGGGGAAGCAATAGAAATCACTTCTGTCTACATTGTCTCATTCAATTGACTGTGAATGCCCCAAAGAACCCACACCAGAATAATTGCAGGACCCAATCACATCCTAAAAATACTGACCAAGTAGGCTCTCTAAGATGATTTGATGGGTGGGGCCAACCCTTTCTTTTCTAATTTTAAGAGCCTGCAAAAATAATTGCATTCATGAAATGCAAAGAAGGTTTCAATAGCATTATTTGCCAGATTGCCTGTGCTAAATTGCAATTGCCCCTGTTCATCCAGTGCATCAACTGTTGCTATTTCAGGATCATACAGAACATAGCCTGAACCTTGAATGTCAGTAAGCATAAGCTTTCTATTTGATTTAAAATAACTGTAATGCACCAGAGCTTCTGCTTTTTTAGATAGGGTTGAATCTGTTAAAACAATATCTCCATTGTTATTTATGTATTTTACACAGTCACCTGGTACGAATTCCTCTACTGTTACCCATTCCCCTTTTTCAGTTTCCCCAAGAAAGACTTTTTTGTACTCAAAGGTCTTCCCAAACTGTAGTTTCTCGGCTTTCACCTGCTCCTCAAGTTGTTTTGCAAAATTCCTTGCTAAAAAATGTCCTTGAATAGATTGCTTTGCATGTCCACTGACAGTCTGATTTGCCTTTTTAATGTTTTCGACAGTTTGCGGGAGGTATTTTTTAACAACCCAACTTTTATCTTCAAATCCTCTCGTGATACTTGTGGCCATATATGCTTGACGGAAACCTCCAGATCCGAATGGCTCACTCTGAATATTAAACTCAGCCTGTTGTGGAACCAAACACCAAGTCATATTCTCAAAGTCAAACTGAGAAATATCAATGACTGTGGTTGTTCTTTTGAAGATTTCTCTCCCAAGCTTAAGCATGTCAATAGCTGACAAACTTTTGGGATAACACGACTTTCTCTCTGGGGCTTTCTCTGGCTTAGGAAAAGATCCTGGATACTTTGACAATCTTTGTTTTTTGTAGCAACTACTATTCTGTTTAAAAAAAAAGATTTTCTTTTAATTTTGAGTTTGGGTGTTTTTTTTTGAAAAAAATTATTCCTATCTTTTATACCCTACTATTCCTTCAGAAAAACATAACACAAATTTTCTCATAACTCTATAACGGGAAAATTCCAAGAGGAAAGAAAGTTGACAGAATATCAGCAAACCCGACAGGCTTGTTTGCAAGGGGTACAGTGGGCACACTTGCATCCCACCCCCAAAAGTCATAAAGGTCCACAAAGTCCACTTGGCCATAAAAACAATGAATAAAAAAAATAAAGTTTATGATGCAAAATGATCATCAAAGTATATTTCTAAGCACTCTTATTTACCTGTAAAACAATCTCAAATAAAAATAAGTGCTAATTGGTCAGTCCAGCAAAAAGATCCTATTTTTGCATAGAACTTTATTTATTTGATGCTGTTCTGAAAATATGAGAGTTATTTTAAGGCCACTTAGAAAAATCCCTGTTTAACATCAGCATGCGCAGTGCCTTATTGATCTTTTCAATAAATAAAATATATGACGAAAAAGTAAAGAAATATTTTCCAAGTTGCATAACAACTAATACAGTGACAAAACCCTTTGGCTAGCAACAAACACAATTTATTCTTTTTTGTATGCATTTGTGTCAGACTTGCTTAACCACCTTGAAAATGATAATTCTAAGGTTTAAATTGTAGTTGGTGGTGCAGATTAATTCTAGAAATAACTCGGTAGTCTACAACAGCATTAACCTTAAAAAAGCGTCCCCACCCCCTCACTGAAATTTGAGAACATTTTGATGATAAACCAGAATGTTTTTAAATGGCCTAATTCTGCGAATTTGTTTTGAGAAAACGGCGAATGCGAAAAGAAAACAACTTGTCATTACTGACACCAGTGGTGGAATATTCAATAGTTATGGCCTTTCTTACCTCAATGGAGGTGGTACTTTCATCGGAGCCATCGCATCTAGACAACTCTTCACCAGGAACAAACCTCACGTAAAATACTTTCTTGTCCGGAATTTGATCCATCCTAGAGCAGGATGGACCCCTCTCCCCCGCAAGAACATCACACGTATAACCATTTTCTACTTGGTCTGCAAAAAATTTCGTACAGGCGAGTTTGATGGTCTTCACTGACACCTCTTCGAATTCTTCAAAAGGAACATACACCCTCGCGCCTATCCTATTGTATTTTTGTTGCTTTCCAGCAACGTCCGCGCTCATTCTCTGGATAATGAGTTCTGATGGACAACAATCTTCTTTTTCGCTTGCTTTTTTTCCCCCGAGACGCTTCTCCTTCTGTTTTTGAGCAAATTTTCGCCACGCAGCCGCCATTTTAAATGAGACCGGTTGAAAGGGATTGGGCCGGGTAAGCGCCCTCAAGGCATGACGGATGTGGCAGCGTTGGGCCATGGTGAAAACCAATTTGTATTTTCTTTTCTACTTCGAAACTAATTTGCATTTGAATCTTAAAAGTATTTTTAAATGAAAATCAATTGTCGTTTCACTAACAAAAGTACTTTCATTTTTATTTACTAAGTGATTTTCATATCAATGTTTATTTGTTGTTTAAATATGAAAAAAAAATAATATTAATTGTTTTTTTGTAAATTACCCGTAAAAGCTCTAATAAGCCCCCCCTCTCTAATAAGCCCCCCTCTCTAATAAGCCCCCCCTCTAGAACCTAAAATT
>JAOCNB020003110.1:0-22610 GCA_026546465.2 Palythoa caribaeorum | reverse complement strand
TCGTGTTCTCCAAACCTCCCGCGTGTTTACATCAGGTTATGTAAACACGGAAACCATTTTATATTTCTTAAATATAACAGTATAAAATCTGAATAAGTTTTTTTAAAAATACGTTAGAATTACAAACAATTAAATAATTTATATTTAAACCTATCTATGGACGTTGTTTTTACTATATCTTGGGAAAGAGAGTTCCGCTCGTGGGAAGCAATACCCTGTCAGTAAGGCAGTGTTACACGATGCAAAACAACTGGGTGGCAAAACTGTTAATGAGTTCTTACATTCTTTGTAAATTTTGCAATATTTAAAAACGCATCACAAGAACAGCATTTAACTTATCGTTCTCGTATAATGATACCTAATTTTTATTCAGGATACCAGATATACACTTTAACTTTTAAATAATTGATTTAATGTTGCCGTGCGACTGTTCAGCAATAGATCACAGATGATGTCAAAATAGGGTAAGAACAAAAAAGTGGCACACGAGGCGATAGCCGAGTATGTCACTTATGTTCTTAACACAGTTTGACGTCCTCTGTAATCTACTACTGAACAGACGCACGGCAATATTGAATCTATTCTTTTTTATAATAAAGAATTAAACTTTGTATTGGTAAAGTCAATCGTGCGTCTGCCTGAATAGATCATAGGCAAGAACCAACAAAAAAGAATAACTTGGGTTATTATCTAAAATAATATAGATGATATTTATTCGTTTTTATACAAAGTTTCAAAATCCTAAACTAAGTGTGTGAAGTTATTTATATCATTTTACTATCATTTTTCAAAAGAGAGATGGTCGACTATAAAAAAAACTTTGTAAACTTTAATGACTGGTAATGAGCGAGAACTACAAAACCTATCATAAGGTAAGGCCAGACTGAGCTAATTTCTATAATTGATTTGAAAACACACTTAGTTGATTGGTCGGAAAAGACAAAAAACTTGGAACATATTCTCGATTGAGTATAAATTTGCTATAAGAACATACAAGACATGTACATCTGCGGTCGTTTAAAAAGTGAGACACTAGTTTCACTTTCTGATTTTTTTCAGACTGGTTTTTGCGACAAAACGAAATGTTAGGGGAAACGAACAAATTCCCTTTGACTTGGAACTCTCGAAAGTCAATTTTGTCGCTCGTTTTTAGAGAACCTGAAAAAATTTAAAAATTTATTTTAATTGAAAATTTTTGTATAGTTCGAAAGCCAGCTGTATTAGCTTTAATTTGATATATGGGTTTAGGTATCTACGGTTTAAGATAGATGCACTGTATCGTTTTGATGCAAAACAACCCAAATTGCACTCAAAATCATATGATTTCCTATAGAAATTGCACTCATTCAGTTTAATTACTATTATCAATTGACAGTACTAACAGGATTTTTAAAAAATTAATATCTCTTTCATCTTGACACAGCATAATGATTATTATGGGGTGGAGAGGACGTACGTTGAGAAAAAAGTGTGCATGTGTGTGTGGGAGGAGGTTGGCTAGAAATGCTAGGAAATTCCTAGAGTTTCTATTGACACAATTTTATTTGTACCTATTTAGAAAGTAACCGTATAAAACTGCAATGAATACAAGAAACATTGTAGGCACCGAGCATCTGAGTAGAATAAGCTAATCGCGCAGATGGCCCTAAACATAAAATATGCATTGAAAACAAGGTCAATACTTTTTACAAAAAACAAAAGAAAAAAAATCAGAAAAAAGAAGAAATGGGAAGTTAAGGTTAAGAGAAAATGAGAACGGGAGGGCAAAATTATCAATATTTAGATAATAGGTTTACTTTTGCCTTACGTTTTAATGACACAGTATCACTACAAACCATTGAGGTAAACAGTTTTGACACACGGCCAAAAAAAAGAGTGAACAAATTATTGTGGTTACCCAGATTTTTAAAAAATTATGGAATAGGTAATTCACACAATTGGTTTGTCGTAACGTGGGGATGTTGACATTTTTTGAAAGGGACTTTGTCCCAAGTAGCTTTTGACAAAAGATTCCTAAAAAATTTAACTCTTTCAGCCCCAGTCAATTTATCAACATCTAACTTCTCCTTACAAAACTCCAGCAAAATAATATAACCAGTTACATACATCCCAGTGAGTTCTGCCTCAAATTTCATAGGAATATAGGAGTTTTTTGACAAAATATAGGAGTTTTATAGGAATTTGGCTTAAAATATAGGAGAAATATAGGGGCAAACTACACAAAAAATTCATCATTTACCAGTGATCTGCCTTAATTTTACTTTGTTTCCACCAAAGCACACACCAAATTGAACAGAAACACAAACTAAGATGCTGTAAACTGCTGTTGGCCACACATCTCAAGCAAAACTACAACAGCATTTTAACCTCTCAGCAATGTTACCAATTTCAATTTAATGCCTTTGACAGTATATCGATACACAATTTATGAATAGTTTAATAAATCTCCCATCAAAGGTTAGCACTAATCTTTACTTGAAAACATTCAGGCCTTTCTAAACTTTTTATTGCCATATTCTGAACTGAAGAGCCCGTCAGTAATTGTTTGCTTTCTCTTTGAAAGTTTTTGCTGTTGCTTTCTCATTTGGTTTAACTCTTTTCTTGCATTATCAATTCTTGCTTCTGCAGCTTCGATCATAGCCTGAGCCTTGTTCTTGATTGCATATTGAAGTTTTTTGCTCGCATCTTTCAAGATTGTGTTGCCTACTACCATTTCTTCCTCTTGGTCGTTCACCATCTTTTCAAGTTCTTTAGCTCTCTGCCTTTTTCTGCGTTTGTCTTTCTCTTTCTCTAGTCTTGATTGGTAAGAGGAATGAGCTGCATGGCCCATTTGAAGGAATTTCTTTGTGATGCAGGGCTACTGAACGGCTTCAGTCCATCATTTGTTGCTCGTATTCCACCCACAGAAGCTTCAGTTAGGCGAACTCTCTCCTGTCTAATACTTTTACCGCTTTCCTAAAATCCCCTTTCCACCTCTGCGTTTCCATGACCCAACACAATGGTTGCCTTAACGAACTTGCATGAGTAGTGGGAAATTCTTTTCACCTGCTGCATCCCTGATGGCGTCAACTTTGCTCCAGAGGTAGTCAATCCTTATTGGCTTTGCTTCCTCCATGTACCACTCTTCAGATATTGCTTCCAGTTGAAAGATCTTCTACTCATCACTTAGTTTGTCCAAGTCCACACTCAAGTGCAACTTGTTGGCCAGTAGTTTGATCACCTTTGGGCCCACATTTCTGATAGAGCATTGGGCTTGATAACTCTACAACATCTAAGGATGGTATTTGACAGGGGAAGCTTGCCAACTAGATGCTTTGCCGAAGTCATCAAGAACAACTTTGCTCCAAGTACAAACTGCTTCTACTTCTCAACTGTCAACTTGCTTACTGCTCTCCTGGTCTCCAGATCTTCGACATCTAAATGATTGTTGCTTGCTTTCACATCAATAGTTCCAAGTTTCTTGCCATCCTGGTTTATCAACACTTCCTTCTTAATAAATCGCCCCATTAACAACCTTAACAGAAAGTTGAACCTCTCATGAAGCAAGTGAACGAGAGGCTCTTCGCTCTGAAAAAACTTCAAAAAGGGCTCGAAAATACCTCCAACAGAGACAAGAAAGTGCATCTTTGCAACTGTATCCTTAGACATGAGCTGGCTTTTGATGCCAATGTACCTTGTATTGCTTGTCATTGAGCGTTGTTTCCTTGGTAGTTTTAGTAGAAAGTACTTTTCTAGGGCTTGGAACTGCTCAAGAGCTCGTATAAATGCAGGGAGAAGGGACAACCATCTACTCTCAACATGTTTAAGAAATTTGTGTTGACCTAAGCCCAATTCTTGCTGTACAGCCTCAACGTCTTCTCTGCGTGCTGCAGATTGTTTAAACCACCAGTGCAGATCAATGACTAACTCTGATATCTCATTTGCAAACACGCTGAGGCCTTTACCAAACACGTTGTGACAAATATGAAGGTTACAGGTACCGATACCAACGAGACCATGGCTCCTCCCAGGTAGGCCTAGGGTTAAGAGAGCATCGTTTACAATTCTCTAGACTGTATTGTTGACATTTGGTCCATCACTTTCAAGCATCAGAAGCTTCTCCAGGGCTAGACCATTATCTTGGATTAATGATAATATTTTATCAGCTATCTGTTGACCTGTTGCACGAGGTTGTGACGTTTTATTTCAAGAATTTGCGGATATGGACAAAAATATTTAGCCACAGGCAAACCTGAGAGCATTTTTAACTTTAAAAGGCAGCATATGACTAGAATCTGCAGTATCTTCATTACATATTTGACAAGAATGTGGCTAAAATATAGGAAATTTTTCTGAAATATAGGAGTTTTATAGGAATCCTATAAAAACATAGGAAATATAGGAAGTCTGGGATCCATGCAGTTATGAGAAACAAGGAATTGAATACGGTAACCGTATTTCCTCGAGTAAACGCTGCGGCGTTTATTAAAATTTTTCTGATTTCGGTGCGGCGTTTATTCGAGGGTGGCGTTTATTTAAAATGCTGTTTATTTTTTTAAACAACCAAGCGTAACTTTACTTTAAAAAGTAGAAAAAACGATACAGTTGTTTGTGTGGCTGTACCGATCAAGCTTTAAAGTTTTAAAACTACAACTTGTTGCGTTTGTAAACGCGTAAGAAAATCAGATAAACACGATGTTGCGGATTTTTGTCTGTGCCTTTCAAACTTAAAACTTACAGTTTTAAACAACTCCGCTCTATGCTTGTAAAAAGTGAACGTCATAAATTCGATGTTTCAGTTTGTTGTTAGTTCCAGGCTGCGGCGTTTATTAGTATTTTGGCTCTCAGGTGCGGCGTTTATTCGAGGAAATACGGTAAGCTTAAAAGGTTATAATCCTACAAATGGCAGGCAATTTTAATATTCTTTTGTCGACATTCGAATTTGCCCTACTGGCATTGTTATAGGTAACATATTCTTTTGAAAGGTTAACTCAAGGACAAGGCTAGTAGGGCTAATTTGAATGTAAATAAAAAAATGTTAAAATTGCTGCCGTTTATGAATAGGGTCTATAGTTCTAAATAACCTTCTGCAACCCCTCATGCGTTACAGCTTCCCTCGTTTTATGGGGTCACCAGTTACACACAAATAATTGATGCACAAATTGTTACTACACTTCTAAAATGCTTTATTCCTTGAAAGTGGAGTAATGTAATAATTTATAAAAATGTCAATTTACATACACTTTTTTCCTTCAAAAATACAGAATTATATACAGATCACAATAAAAATGCCCAACACTTGTTGGTATCTTTGCTAAAGATATAGATATATATTACACGGGTTCACTGTATTCACAACAACAGTGGATAATATAAATAAATTTATAAATTAGGGATCTAGGCTAGTTTCTGCAACTGATACAATTTTGTTAAATGAAAAACAGATTGACAAGTTGAGTATAATGGTATGTGCTGTGAAATTTGAAATTTTTTGTGGATTTATCAAATACTCAAAAGTGAAAGATTCCTTCCAAAAGTCAAAAAGTTAGAAAAAAGTGTTCAATAAATTTGAGAATGCAAGAAAATATCAGCACCTGTGAAATGACTTAAAAAAGGAATAAAAGGTTAACATATTTGTAACAAACAAAATCAACCACACCACCATTTTACTTCTGAAAAAGTAGCTGACAAAAATTTGTAATGTACAAGACCACAGTTTAAAATGGTTAAACTTTTGGAACTAGTATAAATCTAAATGTAAAGTAAAGCAATACTGACCGTAGAACAATGTAACTGACAAAGTTAATGGCAGAAATAAAGCAGCTTTTTTCGAGTGAAGAACTAAAAGAACTCTTTATAATAACTAGCTAAGAAATTTTTATTCAATGATCTTTTGAAGATCATTTGAAATAGTTGCAAATTAGAACTCTTGAACTCCTAATATGGTTTTTGAAGATATTTTGGAAAAAATTAAAATCAATGACCATTAATTGTCATTAAATTACTTCAAACACACAATAAAACATCTCTGTATGGATTTTAAAGAAAAATTTCTACCTTAATAGCTATAATATTTAAATGTTTTGGACACTGTAAGTTTTGTATGTCAAAAAAAACACTTAAATCATTAATTGACCAAAACTTAATGTTTTACTTAGATTATAGACCAGACCGCTGGTGGATAATAACACACTAAGACTTTTTTCTCTATTTTTGCCCATACACAAGTTATTAGCATGACAAGTTACCATAAATCAACTAAAACTGCTAATAATTTGTCTAAACCTAAAACAAAGCACCAGTAACTCAAAACCCATATAAAGTTCAAAGCCTGTTAAATTTTCTATGTACACCACTAAAGAAACAAAGTAACACTTTGTTATCAATCTTTGTGCCACAATTCAGAAAAAGCATTTCCAGTTTTTAATCAATGTATTTATCTAATCAGAAATTTTTTTATCTCTCCTTGAAAGTCACTAACCTTTATACAAAGTTTGTGGAACTCAACTACCGTTGCTTGCAACTATCTGTCCACACGCGTGACAAAAACATGTTCTGCTGGCCAATCAAAATTCAAAGTTTCAAAATTTACCCAAACATGTCTGAAATGTTTTGGCACCACTCTGCTAATGGGAAGCAATGCATACATGAATTTTGTGTATTGCAGTTTGAATGATGGATGATAGAAAATCAATAGAGGAATTTCTGTCCAATATTGCCAAATGGTAGATAAATCAGCTACAATTATTTGCATAACCTGTGCCAAAATGCTCCTGACATGTTTCAATAAACTTTGAAGTTTGATTGTTAAAACTTGGAATTTTGATTGGCTGGCAGAACATGCTTTTGTGACACATGTGGACAGTTAGTGGCAAGCGGCAATACTTCATAGTCTCAATGTTATTCTTACATATTAACAATTTAGTTTAAGTTGTCCACTGAACAAGAACACCAACACCAAAGAAATGGATGACTGAATTTCTTAATTATAAAAACTGATTTGCTGTGAACTCTGAACTTTCAAGTAAATTTCATTTAGTTATTGATTAATAAACTGCCACTTTTGACTCAATTAGCACGCCTGAAAATAGAATGCAACAAAAATGTCACTTCTCGCTCTCCAATTGACTGAATTGTGGCAAAAGTTTGTAGTTAGAAACTTTAGTGCTTCACAGAAGCATTAGAACTATAATACACAACAAAAAAACCTGCATTAATTGAATGCAGATATTACATTGTGAATGGATGAAGTTGCACATAATTTCTGTTTAAAGTCTAGAATATACAAGGCCAAGCCAACAACAAGATTTAATTTCTCAAAGACTAATGTCAGCTTTTTTAAAATTCTTTTTTTTTAAGGATGGGTGTTTACCCATCAGCGATCTTTTCGAGTGTTTGCAGTCAAGCCTGCATCACTCCCTCCACTACTCCCTGCATCATCGGACTCGCTACTTGCCCAACCACCTTCATCATTATCATTTTCTATATCAATTTCTTCACTCGTTGTCGAATCACCCTCAGAGTTGCGAGGTCTCTTAGTGTCTGAACCCAGCTTCTTTAGCATCTCTAGTTTTCTCTCAAGTTTAAGTCTGTCTTGATACAACTTTTTCTTTAGTTCTTGTGCTTCTTGATCTGATGTTTCTAGAACCTTTTGAATAGAAAAACATTCAACCATCATTAACACAAAATATCAAAAAATAATGTCAAATGTAATATGAAGCAACAAACTCTTTCCTTTATACAACAGTTTGTTACTTCTTCTATCTCAAAATTCGAGTGTCGTTGCACAGAATGATTTCCATTCTGTTACTTTTGGCCTAGAAGTTGGTACACGATGTGTGAAAAGTACCACCATTAGCACTCAGTCAAAACAGCGAGGTTGTGGCATAATCAACTGCTCAATAAGGAATTATCTGTTGGTCTTATTGCACATTGTTTGGTTGGAGCGTTTCTTCTTAATTGTGATTGGAAAGGAACACAGGGGTTTCATCAACGTTTGGAGCAAAACAGCATTTACATTCAGCACCTCGGCAAAGTTTATTTTGGTGTTTTGGTTGAATGCTTAACGCAGACGGGTAAAGCTGTCTTCACAGCTGGTCTGACAATTTGTCTGTGCCCAGCCATTAATGAAACCCCTAGGAACATCACTTCATCACTGTCAGAAATTAGAGACACTACTGTAAAAACAATATATTAAGTGACTTTTTATGAAGTTCTCAACTCTCCCAACATTACTCCTATTGTAGCTAATAATCCAGGTCGCTTACTTACATCAATTTTGCACTAGAATCTAATTATTAGGAAAAAAACATCAGAAACATATTCTTCAGACTAAACAAAAACTGTGAACTTTGTCATCACAGCCAAATTTGTCCCAGCTTTCCAGAGACACGATTCAAGCATTTATAGCCTTTTCAGATGCCCAAAGGGCACAATTTTATTTGTTAACCTGAATATTTTTACTTTGCGATGAATATAAAAAAGCTAGACACAAAATTCACTTCATATGTTGCTAACTTAAAATACTACTGTAGTTTTAATTGATTTTATCAAACCAACTTCAATCTCAATTTCTAAACTTGTATTAATTTTAGTGCTATGTCAATTGTTGAATGCACTCAGTGTGACTTTAAAATGCAATCATTTAGGTATCCCACGTCACCAGCCAACCAGGACAGTTTTTTCTATGACTACAAAGATATAAACAGCTGATAACTACCACATATTTTATAGCTGATTTAGCACAAGTTCCCTGAGGCAAAAAACTTTATTGTTAACAGAGGACAAGTTTGGACTTGTTTCTAAAAATGAAAGTTCTGGCCCTGCAGACAAAAACTGAATTAAGCTACTACTTCATATCCAACTGTTCAAAAATGCAGTTTGTTAATTATGTATTGGACATTTTAATGACCCAAATACTAAAGAAAAGTAGGGAAATCAACAGAGCTTCAAATACTTTAAATTTCAGTTACTGCTGGAAGATTAAAATTTAATTTGCTTAATAAACTTCTGGAGGACAAAGATTAAAGTATTTAAAAGCAATTCCAAAATACAATTAAAAACATTTAAATATGTTTAAAAATGTCATTTTAAACAACAATTCCAAATACAAAATGGACCCATTAAGTGCATATTTTAACTTTAACCTGTAAATCAAGAAAAGATTTGTGTATAATAACCTTTTGGATAACTCTCTAATTTCATCTCATGTAGAGCAATTATTCAGAAGAGGCGATCTTATTTTTATCCTCTCTTACTGCTGAGTGTTCAATCTGAGTCTGGCTGTTATCAAACTTGCAAAAATTACCATCTTCAGAATTTCATTGTACAATAAACATTTTCTGAATCTAGATCTTAAGTCAAACAAAATGAGTGGTCACTTCATAGGGTTTTGACCAAGTCAATTCAAAAGTTAAGACATTCTCAGTTTATCAAAAACTGGTGGTTAATTTACTTCACAATACCAAACATTTAAGGAACTTATCACATGACTGCAAAACAATGATGTGTTAAGTATTATGACTATAATAAGTCAAAGGTCATAACAAGCCAAGACCCATCTTGCTAAAAATTCCAAATAACAGCTGAATTCAAACATTCGACTAAACAGCTGATAAGATTATAATATAAGAAGCCTAAAGTTAATGTTGTCAAGGAATCTTTAAAACTATATTACAAAAATTAATATGTGTGCTTTTTTTAGCCACAAACCCTCCAGCTCAATGTTTTAGTTAAGCCACTGAGTGACTTTAATATTAATGACATACAGTACATTACTGCCCAAAGTTTTATTTTACACAAAGTTGATGAAATTAATAATATACAACATATCCAGCTGATAAAACTTCTAGAAGCCAGTAATCCAAAACACATTTTTTATGTCTAAAACAAAAATTGTTGTCATATGACTCTTAAATTCTATAGATAGATCTGTATATTATTATAAATCATTGAGACAACTGACTTGGTCACAGCAAACATTCATCTGATATATATTATACAAGGGATTTTCAAAATGCCTTTCAAACAAGATCATTGTTTTTTAAAAACAAATTTAGTCATTCAAAAAAATTCTTGTCATTTTGAGGCTAATATCAGATATTGCTTTGATGTTTGTCATTCACCCCATTCACAAATTAATGTCTGCAAGACTGTTTGTTGAGCAAAACAGTTGCCTTGTTGTTGTTACGAGAGGGAAACAAATATGTATTGAAGGAAGGTATCACAGGAAGGGAGTGGAAAAAAATGAAGAGGGCATTTGACAAGAATTAGGGAAAAGACATTTTAGTAGGAAAAAAAAACAGAAGGAGAGAACAGGAGGCTTAAGGTTACCAGAATATAGATAGAATTAATGTTTTTCGAACAGTATAAATTTGTAACAACCCAATGATTCATAAGAATTAGAATCAACTGATACAAGTTTTTTGGAGAAAATTTTGGTTCTAGAAAGACACAATCTGATTTATTTATGGTCAAATTTAACTAACAAACCTGTATTGCAAGCAAAGCATTACTTAATTACAAAAAAACTTAGAATAAACTACACTGTTCTATCATTTTGCTGAAAACTTTTTAAAAATGTGGAACTTCATATCTTTCATATTTATATTATGCTGGTATATAAACTTGAAAAGGCTGATAATATTCCATGCTGAGATACAAAAAATGTCTTTTAAACTTCAGCTTTGCCTGTTACTTATTTTCTTGTAATTTTGGTAAAACTATAAGATATTCGTTAAAATATGGAGAATGATTCTAGATCGTAATCTGGCATAATGCTAACAAGACGGTTGCATCTGCTAGAAAATAATTGCCCAGATTTTTACTGTAGGAGTATCCATGTTTTGAAAATAGTGTTCTGTTAGGAGACAATCTGTCACAAGGTGTTATTCTCTACACATACCTTTAACAACTTCTCTAATGCTTTGTTTTATTATGTATTTATGTTGTGCTAGTTGTTCACCTCTAGCTTTTGTATCTCTTGCAACTTTATACAGTTTAAACAAAGAAATTGGATTGAAAAACGAGTCTTACACACTAGATTCCAAAAGAAACTACGTTTGATACCATTATCGAAAGAGGTTTTTTACTGATGACTTGAAAAAGATGCTTTACCAAAAACCTATATTTTATTCATTTCAGAAAAAAAGATGGAAATAATTATAACAGAAACTGTTAATTACAGTTGCGATTTTCTCATAACAACTTAGTTTCTGTAATGAGCACACGAAGAACCAATAACTACTGCTACAAAATTTGTCAAAGAATTAAAAGCTCAAACTGAAGATTTGTACCAATTTACAGTTTATAGATTTGCATCTTACATTTTGGCAAAATTTTAAACTCAATAAGAACGGAAAAAATCTGGATTTTTCTTTCTGGAGCCTTTGTAGAACAGATGTAGCAAATTCACCTGCCAACCAAAGCCAGCCCAAGCTCAGTAGACACCGTTATATAATACATCTGATTTTAATAACAATGACAGGTAGAAATCCCAGCAGGGTGATTCAATAATTTGGTTTAGAAAAAGCTGCCCACTAAGTTATACAACAAGCGTGGGAGAAACTCTCTGTGTCTTTAATGCTTTATCTGAAGCGCTGAAAATATGGCAGGCTCAAATCCAGTCTGTAACCAAATACCTGCTCTCAGCAATAACAATGTTTTAGCTCAGATAGTATATTTTTGTTCCCAATAAAATTTCTGGAACCTTCAAGCTTTGAAGAATGTTTCAAACAGATGGTACCATTAAATTTGCAAGAGATTCCTAAAGATGGGGAAAATACCAAACCAAAGCACATACAAATGCAGCTTCATGCCAAAGTTGGCTTGCATGTGGTTTTGTTTCTGAAAGCTGTTGCAGACGATTATATTAGTATTTTATTCAGAAATTTTATTTTTTTAGTGGATGTAAATTTTCAAGTTTTGAATTATCTGCATTATTTTAGTAAACCAAAACAAAACATCAGCTTTTGTTCTTCCATCCAACACTGAAAGCACTGTTCAATCACATCCAAACAGCTTTGAATATTTTATTTAACCTAAGAAAATTGTCGTTGGCTCAAGCTGAGACACTATAACACCAACACACAAATAAAAGCTTTTAGTTTAAAATCCAAGCATCATTTGAGCCCAAAGAAGTTGATTGCATATAGGAAAATATCCAGACTCAAAAGACTCTAAAGCTACATTTAAAATATGAGCACAAGTTACAGCAACAAAATTATTGATCAGCTGTATGCAAAAATATTCAAAGTGATGATTAGCTTGAACTTGGCCTTCTTGTTTTACGAACTTTATTATAAAACAGGATTTTGAACTTAAATGTTTAAATTTCCTACAAAATATCTTATGTTACTATATTTTCTTTTCTTTCCAGTTTAATATTGGTGCTCAAAAAAGGTACGACATAAAAAGCTTTGCATGTTATCTCCCCCCTCAAGCAGCTGTCAAAAGAAAAAAAATTAAAATTCAAAATCAAAATTTTCTGCACAGATGGAATATTTATTTTGTCTCTTCTTTACTTTAGAGATCTGATGGTAAAATTTTTTTCTAGTAAATCAACTGTCTAAAGTTCAGAGAACAGCTCTACACAAAAATAAAAATAAAAGGTTGGACCCTCTGTATGTTTACCAACCTCTAATAAAATCTTTACATAAATTTTAAAAACACTGAATAAAATAAAACCCAGCACAAATTAAAAATATTAAACTAAATACCCAAAGAAACTAATATTTTTTCAAATTACTACATGTAGCAGCAGTGTGGCCTATTTCATTAGGAATAGAATTAAATTTATTATCTTAAAAATATAGCAAAGCTATCGTATATTTGTGGAAGTTTCAATATGCTCACATGTAAATTTTAAAATCTAGTGTAACAACAAAAAACGAATTTCATTTGAAAATGTATGCACAAGGGAAAAAAAGTTTTATCTGGTTAAAAATCTTTTTAAAATTGCCTGGAAATTCTTTGTAAAAAAAGAAAATCTTATCGGAGCTTTGAACGGGAAAGACTTCTGTGAAATTACCTTGATATATTGCTGTGCACTCTGAAGCAAAGCTAATGTTGTGGCTTTCTGATGGTCCGGTGGCTCTGGAACCAACTTCTTTAGAAGTTCTAAGCAGTCTCTCAGATGGGCTCGCCTGAAATATCCAAAATATAACCATGAATCAGTTAAATTCTTGTGAGAGCGCCTTCGTTGTCAATAACATTTCTCGGAAACACGAGGAGAGCCCCGAGGAAAAAGAAAATACTAGAATAGAGTCTATCGTGCGAAAGCATAGATAGATAACAAGAAACACAACAAAGACACGCCATAATAGCTCGCACGGCGAATTTCGGCACTGATAACAATTTCAACAAAATACTCTCTTTATCTGAAATAATTTCTTCTGTTTCTCATGGGAGGATACATATTTTACTCATGAGGAGCTTAAAACGAGATTTGCGCGGGTACCTGCCACTGCCAGCGTTAAAACTCTCGATTTCAAAGCTCTTCAAACTGCCAACTTTGCTAGTAAATAAACTACTCTAATTATCGCCGTTTGTGCAATATGTAAACACAGCTTTGCTTTTCTGCACTTGTAAAATTCATTGAAACAATTTTCTTTAGTGAATTAAATGCAAAAGCAAAGAGGAAAACGAAAACTTGACTCTCGATGTACTACGTATTCAAGATGGTATGCATTTTGCACGTGCGTTTATGTTCTGTTGTTTTGGCAGCCACGTGGCAGAGAGGCAAATGGACTTGAGTTTTTAAAGTGAATTTCGTTTAGTTTTTTCCGGAAAACATGACTTGCTTATATGCAGATAAATTTTACAGATTCTACCGTAACTCAGTGTTTACAAATGAAACTAAAATTTTATGCACTTACCGGTTTTTCTCTAGTTGGTTATGCGTTGACCGACTGGTATATGTCAGAAAAAACGCCGAAGATGCAAAAGAAAAAGAGATACAAATTCGGTTAGTCCAACAAGATAAATTGTATATCGCCGCGCTAAGATTTTTTTGCCCTAATCATGCAAAATGATAAAGCCTTAAATTTCGAGGCGAGAACAAAAAGAGACGCGAATAAGCTCACGATAGCAAACCATTCGTGTCAACGAGTGTTTATAAAACATGAATTTGCCTGGAGCTTGGGAAAATCGTCATTTTTTTAGTTTTCAAACCTTTAGAAGACTTAAGAAAATTGAAAATCGAATCATAACGTTGCAGGAGAGGAGCAGAAAAAAATTCTTCTTTAATTCTAAATCTGCATCCTAATATAGTCGCGATGGCCCCCTCAATCGGGGGATACCCGGGGAGCCTCGCTGAAAAAAGCGAATGATGCACGAAATCTACACTGCAAAGTGTCTCTTCCAAGCGATGAAACAAACAAGTTTTTAATTTTTTTGGCAACTGTCGCTTAAGCATAATTTTGGACCATTTCCTACCGAAAGTAAACTTCACAAAGCAACCGTTAAAGCGCTTTCAACTTTATGTACTTAGTACAACAAGAATAGCACACACAGGGCGCCATGATTTTTCAAACGATTCTCATGAGCGAGCGAGCGACGTGGCAAAGCAAAGTGTTCAGTGTATTATATTCTATAGGTACAAGAGAATAGAAAGTGTCAGGGTTATCAATTCCTTACCTGTAACTTGGAGACCTTTTGGTGGATTTTTTCTCGCGTTTAGAAGGAGTTTGAAGCCGTTTCTTCCCTAAAGTTTGGGCGGAAAGAGGACATTACGGGGCGTGAGAAAAACATGGTGCCACAAATTCAACTCTTACAGTATGCAAAATTCACCTTCATCCCGTTGTTCTAAAATCTTTGCAGCCTCTAATAGTTGTTCGATGTTCATCATGGTTCGGTAGACGGAAATTCTCTACAGCGAAAGCGAAACCACCGAATAAGCGAGATTTTTCTGCATGTGCAGCGTTAACATAAATAGTATTTGAAAACGAAAACAAGAAGTCTGTCACGCGCCCAAACGTCATGGTAATCTTACACCAGGAGGTGCTCTCTGATTGGACAGAGAACAATAGCATGTATCACGAGGGACAATCTTCAAATATAGTGACCAATCAGTTTGAAGTATTGAACAACGTGCTAGTTCACATGGTGCGTCAAGGTGTTCCACGTGGGACAGATACTTCGGTCGTTGTGCGCAAAACATATTTTCACACTCTACTTGAAATGAAATTTATTCATATTTTAAGTGAATAATGTTAGAATTTAGGTACAACATTTTTGTGAAGGCGTTAAATACGCCAAAGAAGTTGTGAAGCGCTTGCTATCGTTACCCACGCTCCAGTAATTTTTATCAGGAAGTTGAGTTCATGTGCAAGATGAACTGTGTCGTAAGGTGTTGAAAGGAATTGACAGGCAGGAACCAGACCTTTGTCGAGCCGCTATATTCCAAACAATGCATTCTTTTTGTTTTTACACTTATGAGGAAGGTTTATGTAATTTCCTTGACGTACCGAAACACTCGCTCCTTTTTTCCGAGAAGTTAGTCTTCACATACGGAAATAAATTGCCCATGAAAACGTCTCTTTTGAGCTTTTAACGGAATGACATCTGTTCCCTTGGGTATTTCTTGAATTGTATTGGGTAACAAAGGAAAAACACTTCGTAGTTGTGGAAAGGTGCAAAGAATGTATCTGATTATAAAAGAAATTACCGTTGAAAAAAAGCGCCAAATCTTGTTTACACCAGAAGAAAAACTGTGCAGAATAAGCAAGAAATATATTTTTTTATATTACATCCTTGGCTTGATATGATACCGACGCGAGTACTTTTTACAGGTTGTTTGAAATCATACAGGTTTAAATCAGCACTAGAAATAAAAGATTGTTATCTTATGTTATGTGTATCAACTTATACTATGCTGACCATATGCGAGAGAGTTGTTATTTCGCTACGACCGACTCACGTGAGATTCCGCGTTTTTTGACTCTCGACTCAACTTTGGATTTTAAAAACGTGATCTTCTCAAATTACTGCAAGTTTGTCACATGTATATACATTCTCAAACTCTGAATAAGTGCTTCAACATGATGTCAGAATAAATCTTCAAATTTGCACGGAATTTTTTGCGGTAATACGCTTTTCGAACGCTCGCAAATTTCTAGTCGGCTGTTGGTGGTTTCGTGTGGATAAGAACACGTGGAGACACTTTTAAAATCCTAGTTTGTATTTACACTCAAGCGACCGATTAGCACTCATTGCTTCCGCTGGTGCAGTGATCAATATCTATATGAGAATTTCATCACCTGAGTTCAATCGATAGCCATTGGCATCGCTCGAACAACACAGGATGTTTTCGTCCATTCCTTGGCAACGCAAGATTGATTTATTGGTTTCTCAGTTTTCAGTGCAAATAACAGAAATAATTATTTTCATCATGGACTCGTGAAAGGACTGGTTCATCGACTGTTGTTTAGTTTAGCAAAAGAAAAACTGTTAAGATTTCGTACTGTACATTTCAGAAATAGCTAGAAACCAAACAGACACCATTCTACAAATTCCTTCGGTGCGCCATCATTGTGATGTGCTCAAACTTGCCCAAACAAAAACAAACTGTCTCCTTTGTCTGTAGCTGTAACCTTCACTGTGAAAGGACAACAAATAACTATTTAAAAGCCTTTAATCGACCGCAAATGTCTCATCGCCTAATTTAAAATTTCCTAAACGCTCTCCGCTTTGTGTTTGCGGGCGATTAAACAAACAGATAAAGGTGACGAGGATGATGATTACCGCTGGTCAGTCAAATATGATATTTTAATCTGTACTTTTCCTAAAAATTAGGATTTCACTATTTCAACATATTTAAATATATTTTGACATAAGTATGCACGAAAGCACATAGTTACATACTGTGATATTTATTATAATATATTGTAGAGAATTTTGCGTGACGCACGGAAATACAACAAATGTAGCTGCAAGTCAAATGTAAAGTTACATCCCGATAATTCGATTTGCCAAGGAAAATTAAAATTACTTCAAGTTGAAGGGGTTTCGAGTTAGAGGGTTTCGAAGAAGAAACACATTATTCAGAGCAAGATTGACCAGTAATGACAAATTAAACAACAAATCAATTGATCCCAGATTACGCACTTTTTTTCTCCGAAAGATTTTGTCCAATTTGGCAATTTGTCATATCCTATATAGAATATAAATGAGATTAAATGTAATCTTCTGGTGCAAACTGTTGTGGCTCATTAGTCTGAAAAGGTGAAAATCGACGTTGAGTTATCGATGGTAAAATTACAAACTGAAAAGTACAAGGAAAGGAATTAAGTAAAAATCACTACGCGGTTAGCCAGATTTGGAATTATCAAGGGTTCGAATTATCGAGGTTAAATATACAAAAAGACGGAATACTTGCAAATAAATATCCACCTTGTCTTGGTCAAATTTTGTTTCATGTAATACACTGTATTCAGATGGGTTCAATTCTAGCAGACCATTCAGAGACGTGTAGCTGGTATGGAGGTGGCATGACACCAGGTAAATTAGTATCCCAGCTGTGCGAGGCCTCTCGCCTCTGAATATAATCTCTTTTGGTTTTTCATTGTGTTTGTTCAAGAAGTAGCATGTTTTGCAGTGTTATTTGGTGTAATAGTCGTTAAAAGTCAAATCAAATCATCCTGACTTTTTCCTCGCAGAAAAGATTTCCAGTGATTTATTTTTACACAAGCCCTCTTCTTTTTCAGTGTCTAATTTATACATTATTTGTTAAAATCTGAGCTTACTGCAAAAAAAAAAATCGAAATCAAAATGCCTGCCTGTAATTAAGAATTTTAAAATGTCCCCAAAGTATTTCATTCAATTATAATTTAAAACATATAGCGCATTTAATATTTACTATTTTAAAAGCAAAAAGTTTAAAACTCTCCAATCTCCCACCACTACAGTTTCTCTCTTCATATATAAACAAACCATGTACGCAATTTAAGCATACTCTTCTCTTTTCTAAATCTGTTTATTGTTATTGTTGTTGTTATTGTTGTTGTTGTTGTTGTTGTTTTTATTGTTATTAAAAGTTTTATTGTTGTTTTTAGTTATGTAAAGTTTTATTGTTGTTTTTATTGTTGTTGTTGTTTTTATTATTGTTGTTGTTGTTATTGTTATTGTTATTGTTATTGTTACTGTTATTATTATTATTATTATTATTATTATTATTGTTATTATTGTTATTGTTGTTGTTATCATTATTGTTATTATTGTTGTTGTTGTTATTGTTATTGTCTGACGCAAATGTATCTAAGCCAACGGTACTTTTTTCAGGGCAAAATCTTTTCGGCTCACAATATGACGTAAATATGTAAACGAGACAAGTGCAAAAATGCTACAAGCCAGCTACTGATCACGAGTTTCTGGAAATCATTTCCGCATCTCATGTTTTTACCGTCAAGGCAGATCAGCACGTCAGGTTTGTTCGTGCACAAAGTCATATATTGATATCAAAGAATACTGTTAACGCCACACACACATGTTTTTATTAGAACAATTATAAAAGAACGCAGGGGCTTAAATTTGCCTCCAAATTAACCCTGATTCTGCTAAAAACAGTTTCACATTAACTAAAAAAGTCCTAATTTTTGAAGTTGATGAAACCATATCAAGTGACCATTTATTTTGTTTGTCTTGAACTGAGAGTAGAAATGATTGGTGTTATTCATTCTAACTTTTGAACCAGTTGACGAAACCCTAGCTATAAAGTGACCATTCATTTTATTTGTCTCGAAAAGTAGAAATGATTGGTGTTATTCATTCGAGCTTTTGAATCATAAAACTATATCAAGTCACCATTCATTTTGTTCGTCTTTAAAAGCAGATTCTGAAAATATTCATTGTTTCAACAAATTCTGAAGCTTCCAATATTTAAATAATTTTGTTACTTTGACTTTTAAAAACTCAGCACGAAAAAGGTTAAGAACAATCAAGAACAGTCGAGACTCGGCTTCAAATGTTAATGAATTCTTTTATTCATAAAAAGTAAATTACGTCAGAACATGGTTTATCGTTTACAATTAAGAAATTAATTTTCATGTACTGCACGAAACATTACAGAGTGAAATGTTGAAACTTTTTGAAGCATTTCAAAAGTAAAGTCAAAAGAGTGAAAATGCCAAACAGACGGCTGTAAATTCTGAAGACATTAAACGGTGTAGAAATAAGAAATATTTAAAAACAGTCGAAATCCAATTTGTACAAAAAGTTACGAAAACTGAGCCACAACCGAAATTTACTGGTTCTTATAAAATATTAGTGTAGAAGATTTAAAAATTATTGGGAAGGAAACAAAATGAAAATATCTTTATTTTGCTTTTTAGTTTGTGTTTAGTATTTTCTCTTCCTGTTCTAACAACAATCAAGAATTAAAATATATTATTCAGAAAGTAGCGAAATCCAACATCAAACGTAAAGGAGCCTGAGTGCTTTACCTTTTATGGTTCGACTGTGGTGATGTTGTCATGGAAATCGGCCAAGGTGAAGGTCGTTTGCATTTCAAACATACGCCCCCTTACACTCTGTCAGTTCAGTTCCGTGAGACAGTCCTCTTAAAGCTTCAATATCGAATTTCACTCGTCGCTTTATGGAAATTCAAAATAATCCGACGTGACTTCTTTGCGCTATTAAGTTAATTCCTCTTATTTCGAGACAGCGCAACACAAAATGGTTTGTTAAGAACACGCGTAATTTTAAGACTTTATTCAGAATATAATAAAATTAATACCCTAATTGAAGGCAGCTATTACAACAACTATCATCTAGGATGTAATTATTTTCTTCTTAAGAAACTTGACACTTTAGAAAATAATGACCTTTAAAGAGTTCCTAAAACACTAAATCCAAATATTTTGGTTTTTTGCCAAATGAAGATCGGCGGTAAATTCACCTCAAGTTCAAAACAGATTTTAAAAGTTGATGAAGGGCGGTACGTGCGCGAAAAAAAGTTGTATGCTTGTTTTACATTGATCAACGTTTTAATCCTGTTTAGTCATTAAATGATTAGCCTAATGACATGTCCAAGGGAGCATTAATTTGCACGATTAGAAAAGCGCAAATGAATAATGTACGTGCGCTTCTTTTCCCGACAGTTTCTCATCATTGCGTGAAAGACGCCATCATATTTAGTTTTATTTCTTTGAAATGACAAATCTTTTTGCTACTCGTCTATTTTTAATCTTATGTTGTATCCTTGATCGCCGTTCTCGTCTTATTAGAAAAGCACAGAAGATTTTACTGCTTTCAGTTGATGTACCAGTACTTATTCCAGTTCTTAGGAAACTCCGCCCACAACAGGCCATTTCTTTGTTTGTTCCGTACGTCAGCAAATTCGCAAAAAGCCCTTATCAAGTGACTAATATAAAAGCGAAATAAAAGTTTTCATCAAAACACAATCAATATAAGAGCTAACAACCTGTTTAGTGTTTTATATTTCTTTTTTATCGAGCATTTTTCGGGTTGTGAAAGAGCGATTCAAGTATCTTTCATACCAAGGTGGTTAGAATTTAAAAATAACCTGAATTAGGTATACGAATAGAAAACACAGGTCAATGATTAAAATTTTATTACCATTATTTTGTTGATGATACAAATTGATAATGATACAAAATCTTTGCCCACTCCAACTAAAAGAAAAAGAAAAGATAGATGATTACTCTTTGTTTCTGTTAATTCCAAGTTGAGCCACACACGAACGCTAACTGCGACACTCGATTCGATAAAAAACGTCAAACGGAATAAATATAATTTTCCTTGAATTCGTAATTTGTATCCCGGAACACTGTCCGCGTTACGTAATTATGGTTTAGGCCCAACTTAAAAAATATATGCGCGCGCACTGAATTTTTCCTGGCGTTTGACTTCTTTTTTTAAGTTAAAGAAATTTATGCCTAAAACGTCATGAAACGTTTTTGTTGTGAGACAACAAACATTTCTGTGGCATTTCGAATCTAAGAGCACTTTTAAGCACGCAGTGTGCACTCATATTGCTGTCAGTGACCAATATTGTCATTGAATATAATGAAAGTGTAGTTCTGGTGTCTGGTATTAAATGTTACGCTAGAGTACTTTCGTTTGAAAATAAACATGGTTAGAGTAACTCTATTCTAATATGTACTGTATCTTAACTTAGTTTGGTAGTTACTAGTTCAAATTTGCTTCCAAACTGACTCGGTAGCTCACGATTTTATTGGACCAAAGTATCAAACATAAAAAAGCGCTTTCCTTCACTGTGGGAAGATTTTGATGATAAACCGGGATAATTGTTAAGTGTCCTTACGTGCAACCATCAAACAACTCTTAAGATTTCTTGTAAATGTTTAAATATAGATTCCTCCTGGTAAGCACTTCGAAATTTTTTAAATTTAGCAATGACATATATGTAGTTCCTGTTCAGTGCTTCAATCCATATTGCTCATTAAGGAAGACAACTAAGAAAAGCGAAAGTCGCACCCGGCAAACATCTGACAAATCCGTTTTGTCGCAGGCGGCTTTCGAAGGCGAAAACCTCTCCGCCCATTTGCCTAACCGCAACTTAAACAAAAATTCTAAGTAGATTTACGTATCTAATTGGAGGGTTTAATTCACCCGACTGAAAAAGAGTATCATGTGATGAAGGGCGGAAAGCGGTTCTTTCAGGACGTAATGACGCAAAGAATGCGCTAAGTACGTCAAACGGGAGCCGTGTTGTTTTATTTTTCTTTTTATCAATGTTTCATCCTACAGTACGGCCAATTAAAAAAATTCCCAGTTTCTCATCAGCGCCAACATTTTCAAAATAGCTCCCGCATTGATTTTTTTAATTTTCTAAAATAGAGGTTTTGCATAGTCACAGTGACTTAGGAACATTTCTTAAAATATTTGACATTCTGACACTGTTGCAGTATTTCTGTGAGGGAAATGCCGCCAATAACTAGTTTTTAGCAACTGCGTGCTGAAATTAATTTTTGCTTGGATTTAATGAGATATGCAAAAATCAATCCTACTAATTTGCATATTTGGGATCTTGGTTCGTAATTGTAAGCTATTATAACAGATATCATGGTTTTATTTTACAAAATCTCTTATATTAAAAGGTTAATCAGAATAGAGGCCTCAAAACAATTTGTTGGCTTTGCACACACTTTAAAACCTAGTAAGCGTTTTAAGGCGGCCATCTTAACTAAAGCCGGTGTTACACGTTGAAACTTTTAGCTGAAACTTGTGTGCAACAACGGGCGAGACCAGTTTCATAAAGTGATGTTACACGGTGAAACTCATGTGAAACTCCCAACTTCGATCACTGAAACTGTTGCAGAAGTAGAAAGCAGTTCTACTTTTCGTGAAACCTGTCTCGCAACAAAAAATCGAAAAAGTTTCACGAAATCGAGTATGTTACACGGTGCAACACCTGGTGAAACTCTTTTCGCATTGTTGTTGCACACAAGTTTCAGCTAAAAGTCTCAACGTGTAACACCGGCTGTAGATAAATAGTAAATACGGCCCGTGGGCCGAATACGCATTTTGACCGACGTCCGCGCGTGAACCAACCAGAATGCTGTAAATTGTAAGGTCATATTTAGCAATTATTGAATGAGGCTGAGTAGGATATGAAGAATTCTGCAGGTCGAGGAGGGTGTTATCCACCGAGG
>JAOCNB020003014.1:0-14282 GCA_026546465.2 Palythoa caribaeorum | reverse complement strand
TTTTTTTTGAACGACTAGTAGATTTATACTAAAACAATTAGATTATTCGCTCTTGATTTCTATCGCGTGATAGTTGATGAGGGCGAACTCATAATCTAATTGTTAAATATTAACTTGACGTTTCGATGTCTGTGGCATCTTCCTCAAGAGTGATTACAAATTCAGGTTCAAGAGTTCTTTTAATATTGTATAGTAAGTCTCATAAATAGTGTCGTTGTTGTTTAACGTACGTTTTTTGCTCTAAAAGAGTCACACTGGAAGTTGAGGGTAGGCCTTACCCCTTTAAGCCAAGGCATCTTAACCAAAAATATGGAATGAAAAACATTCTTTAACACTCAAAAATTCAGAACATTTAAAACGTTTTCAAATCGTTATACTGACCAATGTTTAACTTAATTTTCATTCTAGTAAAAACAGTGTTAAGATTGTGAGTTTTCTTTTAAAAAGAAGAACTCTAAATTTAACCTAATCAGCTGTTAATTTTTTTAACGGAAATGAAAACGTTTGTGTGTGAAATCAATCTCATGGCATGCAAGTTCTTTTTCGCACAGATTGAGAGACAGTGCCCAGCTATTCTAAATGTTTTTAAAATATTTTTTCCAGGTGGGCAACACTGAAAGCTGCCCTTGTGGAGCGCCGATCTAGACTTGGTGAATCTAAGACCATCCAGCAGTTTAGTAGGGATGCAGAGGACATTGAAGGTAAACGAAGTCTTGTGTTTGTATACTGATCAACTATTTTGGCCAAGTGTGATGGCTTTACCTTATTTTTTTCTTTTTCAACCTTTACGTCCTTCTGTATGCCCATACCATGGGTAACCCGGAGCTCTGCTTTTGGGCAGTGCCTTTATATATCAGTATTTTGGAATTTTAAGGCCATATAGTGAGTTAACATTATCGTGCAGGTTTCTGGTAATGTATTTAATTATAAGTAATTAAAGTTTCAGAATCATTAAAATTGGGTTTTTCCCCAAGATTAGGTTTTAAACAAAACAGCTACAGAGGCAGAAGCTATCCAGAGTAAAATAATAGGCGCCTTGGAGTTTGGTGAGAAGCATGAAGTTTAAAGTATCTTCGGGGATCACAAAGTGAAACAATTTTAAACCTTAGGATCTCTGCCATGCATTTTCCTGTATTGTAATGTTTGAAAAAAATAAAGCCCTTTCACAGGGTTTTTAATACGATTCTAAGTAGTTGGGTGAGAAATAGGGGGTTAGTGGACAACTTTCGCCAAAGGCATAAGCCAAAGTATCTGTGCTTGGGAACCTGTGATCTCAATCGCTCCCAGAAAATTTTGAAATTATGAACGTCTTTATAGAATGCATTTTCCTGCATTATAGAGCAACAATTAAGGTATTTTTAGTGAGCAAAGGCATCTTTAAATTCTGCATTTTCACATCACAATTAATTGAAAACAGTTGCGATTTTTAGCCAAAACCCCACCAATACAAAGGAATATTATTTCAGCTATGATTTTATAAAGGGTAACCCGCAATTTGATACAGTTTATCTAACAAATAGGCAGAAATTTAAGGTGGAGTCGGTGCGAAGGTTTTCTTCTGCCAGTGCATATTCAAAACCCTGCTTACACTGTGCTATTAAAAGACAAATGCTTGTATCTTAAGTCTTTACTTTTAAGACCGAGACCTGAGTAGCACATGGTTTGAAGTCAACAGCCAACTCCTAAAGAAACCTGAGCAGAGAGTAACAACAATTATTTTAATCATAATCTTCTCACCCTCAAAGCTGCTATATTTCCTTAAGTGAGATTAAGTAAGATGATCTATTTCGTGGCATCTTATTGAAAAACTGTTCATTTCCTCACTTACAGTTTGGATCAGTGAAAAGTGTCAGACTGTTCTGGATGAGTCATACAAGGACCCAACCAATTTACAGGTTTGAAAGCTTGTATGATTATGCGCCATAACTTCAATAGTCAGGTTGCATCAACATTATTTAAGATTAACTGACTCAGTAAAGAATTTCAACTGCCTGGAGTAAGTCCACCTCGTTCAGCTTTCCTCTGATCTGTGTAGCATGAAGCTCTGACAGAGGGATAGGATAAATGGCGCACCATTGGCTTTCATTGACACCAGATATATTAACTGATGGAACTACAGACGTTAAAGAAAAGATACCTTTACCTTTATCTTTATCTCTGTCTTTATCTCTCCCTTTACCTTTCCCCCTAAATTTACCTTTATCCCTACCTTTACCTCTATCCCTTCCTTTACCTCTAACTTTATCTCCAACTTTACCTTTACCCCTAACTTTATCTCTACCTTACCTTTATCTCTCCCTTTACCTTTCCCCCACCTTTACCTTTACCCCTACCTCAACTGCATGCAAATCCAGTACCTGCCAAAAAAACCTGGTTTTAGTGTTATGTTTATTACAGTTTGTTTAACAAATAAAGAAGCCTAAGCCATGTATTATTCTATGATAAAACACGACGAGCATTTGAGAACATGAGAGAAATGAAAAAAGATGAGCCTGCAGGCGAGTGTTTTCCACATTTCTCGATTGTTCTCAAATGTCCGGAGTGTTTTATCACAGTGTAATACACGGCTTACGCTTCTTCATTTGTTTTACGATGTAGATTCTACACATCTTGAGTGGAAACAAAAAACACACAGATCGACAAACTTCTCTTCTTTATTTGTTAAGTTAACCTTGTCTTCAAAACTTTCTGCTGCTTCACAGAGGACTAAATCACAAAATTCTTCATCGAAAATATTTTTGCCATCTCTGACAAAAATGTTGACCAGAGGTAATGTGGCTAAAAACGATAAAACATGGTTTGTTTTTGACCAATCAGAGCATGCATATACCCTTATCCATATTATTAAAAAATATATATATAATTAACATTTCCGTCTTTTGCTCCTCCAGTCCAAGTTCCAGAAACATCAAGCATTTGAAGCGGAAGTAGAAGCCAACAAAGATCGAGTGTTTGACACCATCAAGCTTGCCAGAGGTATAGTCTTTTAGTTTGTGTTCATCTTGTTGAGTTTGCAAAAAATCGGAAACTTTATCCAGAAAACATAACTAAAAAAGATGCTTCATCTGTAGTTGATTGCATTGAAAAACCCAGCCCTGATTAATAATGCAGAATTGATATTTAGACACATTTGGGGCAACACAGATTATGACCTTTAATATAATCTTAGGGCTGATTGACCAACACCGATGCGCTGGAAGTGAGACCATTGTGGAGGAGCGTATCACCAAGATCCAAACTCAGTGGGAGTACTTGGTGGTGAAGTCCAGTGAAAAGAGCCAGCACTTGAAAGAGGCCTACCAACAGCAACAGTTTGACATCAATGTCAAGGATCTTGACTTCTGGCTAGGAGAGGTAAACTACAAGAAATCGTAAGCAATTTGGCTAACATGGGTTTCTTCTTATAGGTTTGCATAACTCATGGAATTCTTTGGAAAACGGGGAGTTTTCAAATTTTTCTCCTGGGCCCTGGAAAATTTCTGGACTTTCAAACATCTCAGAGCTCAATTTAATCCTCACATTTGGCTTGAGCTAGAATAAGTCTTACTTGAGCCCAAAACACATTTATTCGTTCAAACATAAACCCAATTGTATCTTTGAGGCTTTTACGTGTCATGTCAAAATTAGTTTTTTTTTTTAAAAAAAAATTACGGTTTACACGTATATTTGTTTTTGTAAAACTTTACGTTTCGGTCGCACTTGTGATGGCCTTCATCAGAATAAAAAGAATTAGAATAAAGATAGATATTATTTGTACAGTGATATGCATCATAATGAATAAAATTGTAAGAACAAAGGTAGAATTCAGGCGTAATAGTGCTTTGTGTCTCTAAACAACCTGATCCGTGTGGGACTTGATTTAAAAGAGTCCTCTTTATTCAGTGTTCCCACTACTTCTGAAAATCAAGGGTCCCTGGGAACCCCAATGTCTCAAAGTGGAGGGTCATTTACAAAATTAGAGGGTCCCCAGGCTCTCCATCTCCCTTGACCACGTGCCAAGTGATTTTTTGTACGTCCCAGGAATGCCAGAAGGACGAAAGTAGCGCGTCATTTTCACATTTTCTTGCGTCAAATACACGTGGCAGCACGTTAATGGGAACACTGTCTATTAAAATTATTTTTATGTTTTTGTATCTGTACCGCTTCTTTTATAATTCTTGGGATATATTTATCTGTCTTAGCAAAAACTTCCACTTCATTAAAAAAGGATTCAGTGATCTATTAATAAGGATTCGGTGATCTATTCGATTAAACCCAATTGTTGTATTAATGTGTATCACGCTTTTATTTTAGTGTGAGGCATCCCTTTCATCAGATGATTATGGACGAGATCTTGCCAGTGTTCAGAATCTCATCAAAAAACACCAACTGATCGAAGCAGATGTTGCAGCACATGAGGATCGCATTGAAGATCTGCAGGCTCAGACACAACAGTTTGTTGAGGTTGGCCATTTTGATGCTGATTCATTGAAGGAAAAGTCACAAGTTATTACGGAACGATATGAAAAGTAAGTTGAGCAAATGAGCCAGGTAATATTAGACTGTGCATAAGACATTACTGATCATGTACGTGTTCACGTCACTGACTGACTGGCATCTCTTTCACAGATACTAAGGCCCCGTCCACATGTATCGGGATATTTTTGAAAACGGAGATTTTTTTCTCCGTTTTAGCCTTCCGTCCACAGGTATACGTCGTTTTCGATCACTGAAAACGGAGGCTTTTGAAAACGCTCTCCAGAGTGGAGATTTTTGAAAATGGAGATTTATCTATGATTATACAGAGAATATGCTTTGAAAACGCTTTATGTGGACGCGCATTTTTTTGAAAACGGAGAAAAAAATCTCCGTTTTCAAAAATATCTGGTTACGTGTGGACAGGGCCTAAGGTGTAGTTTGACTTTTAATTAAGATTTTAGTGGAAGCATAAATTTCTCTTCTATTACATCCACCCATCCCATACTATCAAACCACTTGGGTTGGCAGGGCTCGTACAGAGCCTGAAAAATTAAAAAAGGTCTGGAAATCCAAAACAAATTCTGGAAAGTGTAGAAAAAGTTTGGGAAATAAAGGAAATGTCTGAAAAAAGTCTGGGTTTTCTTATTTGACTTCCATTGATTTCTGCGCTCAAAATTTCAGAGTATTGACTGTCACGTATAAAACTTTCAATGAATATTGTCGATGAACCGTTAAAAGGGACAAGCTCACTTTTTGTGCTTTTTTCAACGAAATAGAATTGAATAATCATGAGCCATACAATAGAAATCTTGAGAACCTCGTTTGCTCAGTTTATCTGGGAGAATATTTTGTGTTCATTCTTTTGAACAGAATTCGCATCACTTGGTCAGTACAAGGAATGACCTCACATCTAGTTAAGATATTTTTGAAAATATAGATGTGCTTCTTTTACATAATTTAAGGTTTACTGTTTTCTGACAAACTATGAAAATTGGATCAAATCCACTCGCTTTGGTTATATCACAACTTACAATACCTTAATTGATTACACAATGAGATTTTATAACAGCCAATAATATTTTGTGAATATAAATTCTCCACTTGAGAGTTCAAGTCGAACTTCTATTACTTTCCCAGTTTTTCATTCTCTGAAGTTGGTCATCTGTATTGCGATTAAGGGTAAAGCAGATTAAAACATTGGCAAGTTTATGTAGTTCAAACAGAAGTCGAATTGTATTTTTGCTGTTATTTCATATTGTTTTTATATCAGTTAATTTCGTTGTTGTTCAGGGTGAAGACGATGGCCGCTGACCGTCACAAGAAGCTTGATGAGTCTAACTCTCTCCACCAGTTCTTCAGAGACGTGGATGATGAAGAATCCTGGATCAAGTAAGTGCATTATTTACTTGTTATGGAGTGCTGCATAACTTTTTGTCCTCTTCCAAAAGTTTTATGAAAACGTAAGTTTATGCCATTTGTTAAAATATCTTGTATCGCAAATGCGAAATCTTTACCAGTAAAATAGATTGAATTCTGAGTTTGCATGTTTTTTGGGGGGGTTTGAGGTAGAGAAGACGGATATATATCGCTATATATACACTTACGTCTTTTCGTGTCTCATCAAAGCTTGTCGATAAAAATATTTATATGCCTTGAACTGGGAAATGAACCCATGTTGCTCATTGTCTCTGACTGGGTTGCTAACCACTACACCATCAGGAGTCACTACACTGACATCATTGTAGTTTTATAAAGATGTTATTTGGTTAATGGTGTGGTGATGTTTTTCTTTCTGATCATATAAACCAGCTCTGCTTTCTCATCATTTTACTCATAGCTCTTGTTTATTGGTTGTTCAGACTTTCTTGGCACTCTTAATGTGGATTTGTACGTGCAGTATAATTTAAATGGTAAAAGACAGCTAAAATGAATTTTCATCTCTGTCTGACCCAAATCATCACTCTGAAGTATTTGTGCTTCAGAGTGCCTTACGATAATTATAACAAATGCATGAAGGGTGTTGGTTTATTGTATTCTCTATAACACCATGAAATCATTTTCAACAGAGAGAAGAAGTTGCTGGCAAGCTCTGAAGACTATGGTAAAGATCTCACAGGTGTCCAGAATCTGCGCAAGAAACATCAGCGTCTTGAGGCTGAGCTGAACACTCATGAGCCCAGGATTGTGGTAAGGGACATATAACATATGAGACATTATGTTTGTAAAAGAAAACTGTTCAGAACTAGTTTAAGCGTTGAACACCTTGAAGATCTTCATTGTCATTGTAAAAATTTTGAAACTTTGGAAGTATTTCGCATGTTACTTTTCGTGCCAAAGATCGCTTGAGGCAATACCAAACAAATTAGAAACGTGAATCGTCAGTACAAATCAATAATACTATTGCAGTGTAGTTGGTAAAAGGCTGATATACAGCTGTTGTTTATCTGTACCAGGGTGTTCTTGAGTGTGGAAAGAAGTTTGTTGACGAGGGACACAGTAGTTCTGATGAGATCCAAGCTCGATGTGATGGACTGCAGGAGAAGTGGGACGAGTTGAAGGCACTTGCAGAAGCCCGTCAGCACAAACTTGAGGAGTCCATGACTTACCAACAGTTTAGTGCTAATGTGGACGAAGAGGAGACCTGGGTTAATGAGAAGAACACCCTCGTGGGCAGTGACGACTATGGCGATACTCTGGCGGCTGTACAGGTAACATTTCACAGCAGACTTACTTGTAGTTGAATGTGTTTTGATTCATGCAAAGTGCTTGAAGGAAACAAATAATTTCCAAAAAATAATTTGATCCTACAGCAGTAAGCAATATGGTTTCATTGCTTACCCAAAATGTTTTTGGTTTCGAGGCCCATTATGAACAAAAGTTTAAATTTCAATTTTAAAAAATATGGTAGAAAACAATGTTAAGGCAGTCCATTCTTTCATTCAGTCTATTTTCGAAAGATCTTTTCCTGTAAAGATTTTAAGACCTTTTAAAAACATGTTATATTACATTTTTATCGAAAATAACTTGGGTTAAGAAAGCATTATAAAAAAAATTAAAAATAGCTTTAGCCTATCACTATGTTTGGAAAAGTTTTCATAGCCCCACAAAATCTTCAATCATAGTTTCATAGCCTGCCACTTTTATTTCTGGCCCCCTCCCCGGTGGAATTTATGACAGCTCCCTAAACATCTCAGCTCTATCAATTATTGAAACAGAAAATGTGAAAACATCAGATGATGAAATTAAGCTTAAGGTTTCTGAACACATTGAGCGGTGTTTTTAGTTTTCATACGATATCTCGCTTGATATTCATCACAGACCCATAAACCTATATATCACTGGAAGGTTATAAAATTCTCTAAATTACTATCCAAATTATATTGACATATTTGTTATCGTAAGGACGAGCTGACGCTCCACTTTCGATTTCAATATAAAGTCAACAGTTGCTCAGATCTTAACTTCCGCTAGTGTTTGTCACCTTTTTAACATCGTTCAACGTGTGCTAATCAAAACCGTACAGAACTTTTGACATATCGGTAGAAACTGTTGATTGAATATTTAGACATCCAGAAAACTAGACATTTTCCACGCTGTATCCAAACGATTATACAAAAAACGTTTAAGTATTTTTGTCTTATTCCCTAAAAACTTTAAACTTTGACAGGGTCTCCTTAAGAAACATGAAGCATTTGAGACCGACCTGGAGGTTCATCGTGAACGTGTCAGTGACATAGAGAAGACTGGTAACCAATTGATTGAAGAGGGGAATCATCAGTCTGACCTCATCCAGCAGAGGATCATGGGTATCAACAATAAACTGGCAGAGTTGGAACGGATGGCAGGCTATCGCAAGGCCAAGCTCAATGACAACTCTGCATTCCTGCAGTTCAACTGGAAGGCTGATGTCGTGGAGTCATGGATTGGTAAGAATTGTTGTTAACAAACTCTAAGTATTTCATCCCCAAGCAATTTTTCAATCTCTCACTTCTCCTTACATAACTCAAACAAAACAATATAACTGGTAACGAGAAATAAGGAACTGATCAAGTAGGATAATCTGTAGAAGTTAAAAATCAAAATTCTTCCAAACTGCTTATATGGAAAATATAGGGGTCCGCTGGGAGAATTTATCAATGCGGTGTTTGTCGTGTTTGGGGGTTAGATGATACCCGTAAAACAGAGCACTAACAGAGGGAGGACGTAAAGGGCAAGCTGTTGATTTCCACTGATTCCAGCTCTGCGAGATAACGGAACTACTGACTTGAAATAAAACTGACCTTGACCTTAAACTGCCTTTCTAGGGAATAAGACACAAAAATCGTTACATTAATTGAAGTATAGAATCATTTCATCTTCGTTTTCAACAAAGTTTGAAGTTTCAACTTTTCTTGAGGAATTGATTTTAGGTAAAAAAAAGTTGTTGAGCATTGTTTACTTTGGTGCCGTTTGCAGGTGACAAGGAAGGTATCGCTCGTTCAGAGGACCTTGGACGTGATTTGTCTTCAGTTCAGACCCTTATAACAAAACAGGTACAATGTGGAGTGTACAAATTCTTATCCTGTGGTGCTTTCAAAAGTCAGAAACTTAAAATTTATTGAAAACTGCCAAATTCAGAATTTGTTGAAACAGCTAAAATTTTCTGAATCTACTTTTAAAGGTGGACAAAATGAATTGTCACTTTATAGAGTTTCAAACAATGGCTCAAAAGTTGTTTTTTTCTTAGTTTCTTTGCAATTTAAGTTCAGCAGGATAAGGACTTAATATTTTGAAAATGGTTGTAATTTTATAGCAGCTCACCAATAAGTAAGCTTACAGACTGGGTTTGATAGGATACTGACATTGTCTTTCTTGTGTTCTAATTGTCAGTCAGTTTTCATTTTAAAAATGTTTCGTGTTAGTAATTAACGACAATGTGTTTATGAATTTGTTATGTCCTACAGGAAATACCATGGTACACCATTAGTCATGATATGTGAATGTGTGAAATTTCTTCAGCTTCTAAATATATAATTCCCCATTTACTAGAATATTGTAGCATAGTAGGGCAAAAGCTCCGATATATTACCCAAGCTATAACAGCAAATCCTTCATTTGTTTATCGCATCATGCTGCTAAAGGACCTTTCAGGTTTTACTAGAATATTACTTACATTTTGTATTACTTTGATTTGTTAGTTTTGTAAGAAGACTAGTGACACATGTTTATTTTCTCTTTACTAAAGATCTGTGTTGGTTCTGTAGGAAACATTTGACGCAGGTCTTCAGGCTTTCCAGAATGAGGGAATCGCCCGCGTCACAGTGCTTAAGGATGAACTGGTCAGATCTCAACACGAGCAGTCCCCAGCCATCATTAAACGCCACGATGACCTTATTAAGAGGTTTGTAAGAATTTGTAACGGTTATTGGGATGGGGGGGGGAGTGAATAGGTTCACAGATCAGCAGATTTGGCCTTAACAAGCATGCGGAGTGTGGATTTCGAGGAAAATTTCTATGGAATCGCAGATCCTATAAATTCAGCGGATCATGGATTCAACAAGAATTCAGGCACGGCTTATGGATTTTGGGTGATTTCAAATATGGATTGGAGATTTTAGATTAAGTTGGGGTTTTTTTTCGGATTGCCACCTCTCGAGGCCATTTTTTGCCCTCAAAACCTTGCTGATCCAGATTTAAATATAATCTAATTGCGGTTCGACAGTTTTGGCCATAAAATTGCACACATTGGTGGATTTGGCTACCCCTATTCACCTCTCCCTCCCCCTTCACCTCCCTTCCCCCGTTATTATCGAATTTGTAACGGTTATTGGGATGGGGGGGAGTGAATAGGTTCACAGATCAGCAGATTTGGCTATAAAAAGCATGCAGAGTGTGGATTTCGAGGAAAATTTCATTGTATTAGCGGATCCTGTAAATACAGCTGATCATGGATTCAACAAAAATTCAACCACAGCTTACGGATTTTGGGTAATTTCAAATACGGATTGCAGATTTTAAATTAAGTTATTATTTTGTTTAGGATTTCCACCTCCTGAAGCACTTTTTTGCCCCCTAAACCTTGCTGATCCGGATTTAAACATAAACTAATTACGGATCGACGGTTTTGGCCATAAAATTGCACAGATTGGCGGATTTGCCTGCCCCTATTCACCTCTTCCTTCCTCCCTTCTCCCCGTATTGCAAAGGATTTTGTACCGTGGATATAAGTAATGATGATATGATATGATCTTGTGATTGTAATCAATCAAAATCCTTGCCAAGATTCGTTTAAATTTCAGGCACAGTTGTAGAATCCACAGTTGTAGAATCCACTGTAGAATTGACCTGCTCCCAGCAGATGTAACTTCATAACTCATTTATTTAGAGTACTGCACTCGGTTCTTTTTCAGGCTTCTCTTTTGCAAATATTTAAATTGTGTTTAAAACCACGAAGATCGTATCATAATGCTACTGAAATTTTTAACAGCTATTTCCCTTCCGACATACTTGAAGAACAAGTGAAGAGTTCTGTTATTATTTTAGGTGGGAGCAGTTGCTGGAAGATTCCAAGACTCGCAAGGAGAGACTACTGCATGCCCAAGATCAGTACAAAAAGGTACAGTGTCCTTGTGTTTCGAAACTTTTACGATCCATTAAAACTATTAGCTATTTACTATTGGCAGTATTGTACAAGGTAAAGACAACTACAGATGCTTGCTCTATAGCTCGACAAAATTGTCTGAAATCCAAATAGAAAGAGGAAATGGGACTTGAAGTAAAACAAAATTAGGGTTTCTTACACAGAAAAATTAGAATTAAAAGAATTAAAGCTCTCATTCAAAATAATTTCATACTGCACCACTTTATTAGATATAATTGCTGTTAACTGTTGATCTGACAACAGGTGGAGGACTTATTCCTACTGTATGCCAAGAAGGCCTCAGCTTTCAACAGCTGGTTTGAGAACGCTGAGGAAGACCTCACAGATCCTGTACGCTGCAACTCCGTGGAGGAAATCAGGGTGAGAAACGTTTTTAGCTTGCATTTTAGCTTGCATTTTAGCTTGACATGGATACTTCATTCCCGTGCATGTTGTTTGCACTTTCTGTCCATTTGCCTCACACGCATATTTGCACTTACTGTCACTCTGAGAACTAGTTACTATTGACTGTTTCCCTTTACTTATCCGATCTTTTTGTTAAACATTACTTTAAAGTTACACAGTTAGGTTTTCATGGCTGTTGTCCAGGTCACCTTCAATAAATATCTTCAATATTTCTTCATAACTCACTCAGTGTTCCCTTAAGTTTACATTTTAATTTTTTTTGGTTTAGGGTCTGGAGGAAGCACATGAACAGTTCCGACAATCACTTGACACAGCTGAAGAAGATCTTCGAACCTTGAAGAGACTAGACAGGCAGATCAAGGGCTACAATGTTTCCATAAACCCGTAAGTGTCGTGCTTTACTTGTTCTCTGTGTTGTAGTTTAAATTTCAGTTTCACTGAAACTGTCGCAAGTTTGTGATCCTAAAAATGTTAACCAAACCTTTTTCCCATATATAGCTCAATCTATAAAATATCTTAGAATTCGGAATAACGAAAGAGAAAGAACTACACTTTTTTTTCTAATGTTGTTTTCAAAACTGTATATTTGTTTCTAATGTGTAAAAATGTCTGTATATATTCTGTAGAGGATAAAATGAACGTGCGGGACCGATAGTTCAGACACCGTACATCACATGAGCCGAATCGAATGCAAATGAGCAAACTCTGTTGCTCTACCTCATTTGCATTCCATTCGGCTCATGTGAAGTACAACGTCTGAACTAGGCGATTAGCATTTATATAGCGCCTTTTCCATGTCTATACGATCAAAGGCACTTTACAATAATCAGTACAAGGTTTTACAGCTGAGGGTCTTAGATAGTCCGCTACTGTGGCTTACATATATTATCATTAAGAAATGCCCTCAGTAGAACAGACAGACCACAACACCGGGATCACTACCCTACTCTTTTTCGACAAGTGCATGGGTTTTATTAGTCCCTCGACAGAGGGATCGAGAGAATGGACCTACGGTTTAACGTCCTGATCCGAGAAGACGTGAACGCCTAAGAACTACTATGGGGTGAGAATCGTAAAGATTGATAAAATACGTGTCCTGCCTCCTAAGCTACTGCAAAATTCGCATAGCTCAACATGCTTTTGTGAAATTTTGAAAGAAAACGGGGGATCAATTGAACGTAGAAGAAGCAAATCAGTTACCTGTACCATTAAAGCCTAGCCTCTTAATAAGTGAGCTCTTGCATGATTTGCGATAAACATTAACTATGAAAACTTGTTTAGCAATTAAAATATTGTGTCAGTGAGTTCTCTTTTTCAAATTTAGTATCGAATGTAGCAATACTTTTTCAATTTAAATACAGCTACACTTGGTTCACTATGGAAGCTCTCATGGACACTTGGGCCAACCTTGAAAAGATCATCGAGGTATGTTCATTTGTTGGTTGTAAAAGTAATTCTTATTTGTTTTAGTTGTTAAAGTCATTTATGGCATTAATGATGCTCAAACTCGTGTGATTTTAGGAACGTGAAGAAGACCTCCGCAAGGAAGCCCAGCGACAGGAATACAACGATTCTCTTCGTCAAGAGTTTGCCCATCATGCCAACAAGTTCCACGGTTGGCTCACAAACACCAGGTTAGGATTAAAAGGGCAAGTTGGGTTGTGACAACGATTGGGTAGAGGTGGTGGTAGTGTTAGTGTTAGAGGAAGAGATAAGTTAAAGCGAGGGGTAGGATTATGAGTAGTTAGGGGTAGGATTATGGGTAGTTAGGGGTAGGGTTATGGGTAGTTAGGGGTAGGGTTATGGGTAGTTAGGGGTAGGGTTATGGGTAGTTAGGGGTAGGGGTATGGGTAGTTAGGGGTAGGGGTATGGGTAGTTAGGAGTAGGGATGGAGATAAGTTAGGTGTAAGGGTAGGAATTTGTTATCTGAATCAGAAATTCAATTGTTTTCGTCCCTGCATAGATTAATTAAGGGCGAACAAGCTTTTGAGATAAATTAATTTTTGTTTAGTTTGATTATTTACATGTGACTAAAAGACTTAAATTTGTTGACCGAAAATGACCCAATCATGTGTTAAGGGAACGGAATACATCAAACTGTTAAGTTTTAAAAATCTTGCTCAGAAATTTGTGAATTAAAATTAGACTTTATGCAGTTGTACTACGTCTACAATATTCCGCTGGGTGGCAAAATGCAGAAAACTCCCTATACTTGTCGCTGAATTAACAACCAAGGAGTCTGCCAAAGAGTAGCTGTATTAACCCTTACAGCCCCAGGCAAATTATCAGCCTCCAACTTTTCCTTACATAACTCAAACAAAACAAAAGAACTGGTAATAGAATCAAGGAATTGATCAAGTGAAATACGCTGTGGAAATTAAAATGCTAAATTCTCCCAAACTGCTGATATAGGAAGTATGGAACTCAGTTGGGAGAATTTACCAACACGTCATTTGTCGTACTTGGGGCTCAAATGGTTAACTGACATTTTAGTAGTTTTTTTTATGTAAGTGGTTTGGCCTGAGACCCTTTTTTCCAGTTAGTGCATCAGATTTACTAAATTTTTTTAAAATGTTAATGCACGTTTCTTAATACTCGATTTTGTTTTTGAAAAAATACTTAATTTTGCGTTAGTTCAGGGGCCCCGCGGTCCGTGAAAAACCTGGAAAGTCAAGGAATTTGAAAACGTTTTCCAGGATCACTGAATGTCAGGGAATTTTGCAAAAAGTCATTAAAAGTCAGGGAATTTTATCGGTGACTAGTTTACTGTGTTACACTG
>JAOCNB020002910.1:0-14287 GCA_026546465.2 Palythoa caribaeorum | reverse complement strand
ATTTTCTTCTATTCCTTTATTTTCGGAAACAAGTTAAATATTATATTATTCATTATTATTAAAGATTTAAAAAATCTCTGTAACTCATAAAATGAAAAAGAATTGAATGATTTTGTAACAAAAAAATCTATCTTGTAAAATAATGTATATTGAGTGTATGATTATTATTAATAACGAGTGACCTGCCTCGATTTGCAAGAATAAGTACAGATCACTCCTATATTTTGTAAAATATATTTGCTTAATGAAATAAAATGAAAATGAAAAAAAAAATGGAAACATTTTTAAGAATGAAGTTTATTTAACAGACCGTATTCATTCAAAAAAAAATTATTGCAAATCATAAAAATGAAATCGAAAGATATTCAAACTTTTTTAACTTTAACTTTGACTTAAATTTCAAGGTTCCGTTAAAAGTGTTTATTTCAGCTAATTAGTCTTTCCAAAGATCTCTATACGACTTAGGCAAAATTACCTTGCTTCAGTACACGAGTTCGCTGTACATCAAAATAGAAGCTCTAAGCCTCGCCTTTTCAAAGGCTACCGAATCCAGATCTTGACGAGCTTGATAGAAAGTTACTGTAGTTCAATTAGATTTAAATTTCCTACAGGTTAAAATTATCAAAAGTTCGTGAGTTATGAATTTTTAAAAAAGGTCCTCAATGGCTGGAGGCACTTTGGTTAAAACCAAGATAAGCTTTGGTTGAATGAATATACGCTTGTTTACATATAGGTACACCCACCACCATTTCAATCTGCATGTAGTTTGGTGACTAGCCAATAAATTGGAAATACAACTGTTTTTTGTCTTCAATAATTCCTCTCAGCAGTAAAAAGAATTGGCGGATTTCTACAAAATAAAGGTTATACTTTCCCGAAAATCTAACAAAGTTTGAATTGCATGCACTTGCAAGAGTTTTTTTTAAAGGATTTCTTATTATAATAAGGGGAGAATTTTTTTTTTTTTTGCGTCAAACTTCTTTTACGAAAGGCCGCTTCGTTTCTTGAAACATTAAAATAGCTTTTTTCACTGGTGCTGTCAAAAACGTAAAGTTACTAGCTGAAACGTGTTTTATGGGTAACTTCGTTTCTTTCATTAGTAACTAAATACACTCTGCCTTTTTTGTAAGAATGTATTTTATAACAAGTATCGAGGCTAATATTTTGAGCATAAACCTGAGGCTGAACTTTTGAAAAGAATATAACTTCGTGCGTTGAAAATGTGTAAATACAATACTATATATTTTTACTTATTTGTATAGAATTATTCCTTTCTCTAAACGGCAAAACTACACGCCTTTTTTATAAGAACCAGTAAATTTTGCCGAGACTCATTGTTCTTAATTTCTTTGGCGACTTCAGCCTCAAGTTGTTCTTAAATTGGTTATATTTCTGTTGAAGAAACAACAAAATAAAACAAGGTAGTGGAAAATGAAATGCCTTGCGTCACACATGTATTGCTGAATTTAGAGGCAAACTACCTTCATTGTTTGTTAAGCAGTTTTTATAATCAATCTTTTTATATTTTATCGCTAAATTTTACTCAATTTTCTACCACAAATACTTTCCTAGTTATCAAGCCTCAGCCTGAGCATGTTCTTACATTGTTCTCAAATTTTGTAAAATTTGAGCCTCGTTCTTATAATGTTGTTCCAACAAACGACACGTGAACACTCTTAGCAATAGCCAAATGTTCAATGGTGTTTGTAATGTATTTGTGCAGTCAAAATATGTACAATGCAAAATACATGTATGAGCTATAATTTAAAATATTACAAGAATATTTTCAGCCTAAAATCGGCAGATAAACAGGAATATTCAGCCTGGGCCAGAAAAACAATATTCTTATAAAAAAGAAAGAGTGTATTGTTGTAATTACAAAATCTCGTTTTATTCTAACACAGATTTTCTCAGTAGACAGATTGAGAAGTTTGCTGGTCCCGATGAAACTGTTATTCAGCATGTCATTGTCATTGAAATACTGCTCAGTAAAGTTAGTCAATTGATAGTGCTGTCGTGCAATATATATCAATATTCAATTCAAGGTAGAACCCACACAAAAGCTTTAGAGCTGTATTCAAAAGTAAAGCACGTCTTCAGTCCAGGAGGTCTTCTGTAATTTGACCTCCTCCTGGTTGAATACTGTATTATATTTTCCATCAGCCGAAAACATGTCTGAATTGCCCAATTTTTCCCGATTCATTCTGAATTTTATTTGCTTTTTATAAAAACAAAAACTTTAAAAAGCTGGCTGTGTTGCTTGTTTTAAAATTACAGCTCTTTTATAAAGTTTGAGTTATATTAAAATTGTATAATCTTTTTAATAATTTAAGATTAAACTTATCAGTTTTTATTCACGGAAGAAAACATAGAATGCAAAGAAAAAGTTGGTCTAATATGGTAATATTTTGTTGGGACTTATCAGTTCTTAAATGGAATAATTTTATGTTTTTCGTTTCGAAACCGAATAGCCCCAAAACAATTTTATCAACCTATTTTGTTTATTTTCATAAGAAAAGCTGATGCTAAAAACTTTCAAAATCAGTCGTAATGCATTGAGATAATTAAAGAAAATTTTTATTCCTCAGTGTTACGGAACTTGTTCCTAAATATAGCTGAAGTTCAGAAATGTACGTACATGTGTCACTATTTCTATCTTTGCGTGTTTGTAAATTATTTATTTTCGAGTAAAAATTATATCTATCCTACTTACTGTTTTTATTCATCATTAGCTATCAAGTAACACTCATGACCAAAAACGAACCTTCATCAGATCAGATGTAATTTGTGTGGGGAAAATTTTTCTTGACTCAGCTGTCATCCCCCAGGCGAAGAATGAAACTACAGGTATGGCTTTGAAATAAGATTAGAAAACCGTTACTTAACAGTTTAAAACAACAGTTAGTACTACTTGAGAGAATTAAAGTTCATTTTTGATTCCTATAAGTATTGTTTGTTTTTCATGTACTTTACCCAAAGATATTTTGTGAATTTATGACAGGATGCAAAAATGAAAACCATTGTCTTGCTATAAAGAACGAAACATAATTTATTGCCCTGCGGGTGTGAGTCATTACGAGTAAAATTGATTTCAATCTACAGGAGAAAGTTTCCATTAGCTTAGAACAAACCTGCAATAGAACAACGCTACGATCAGGTTAACATTTATTTGCTTGGGCGAGATTTGTGCTCGTTGACAACAAAGACGGAGAGATGAGACGGTTTTAACATTTCTTTCCTTTTTGAACTTGACAACAATGATTTATCTCAGACAGGAACAAAAAAAAGGAAAACAACTTAAAATGTTATTGTTACCCAAGGATGTCGAATAGATAATTCATTAATTGAAACACGTTATAAGGAAGGAGCGAGACACGAAATTTA
The DNA here is from genome assembly GCA_026546465.2 of Palythoa caribaeorum. Lineage (NCBI taxonomy): Eukaryota > Metazoa > Cnidaria > Anthozoa > Zoantharia > Sphenopidae > Palythoa > Palythoa caribaeorum. The sequence continues at coordinate 10,903 of JAOCNB020002910.1, read as the reverse complement.
CAATTACTTGAAGCCATCCGAAGATCACTCGAAACACTTTTCTTTATCAACCCTCAAAAAGGTAAAAAATACTAATTATATTTTTAGAAATCTAATTTAGTGGAATATTGGAAAGGCTAGACAATTTATTTGGAAATGAGTTTTATTTATACTGTTACTTATAAATGTCAATGTGAACCATATAAAATCGCTATGCCATTTACTTTTGGCATTAACAATTTATATAAAACGCAGTAGTCAGTGTTACGAGTTCTCTCCTGCTTAATTAGTTGATCTTTTAAATTTTTCCATCTTTCTAGTTTAATTGAAATATTATTTTATGATAAAAATATATAACTGATCTGTATTTAAAAAAGTATTATTTCCACAAATTTTTGACTGCGTGAACTTCTGCTTTTCTCAAGTGCATGGTAAATTTTATCATACACTTGAAAAGGCAGTAGTTCACGCAGTCAAAAACTTTTGGATATAAAATCTTTTTTAAGTACAGATCAGTCATATATTTTTATCATAAAATAATGTTTTCCACTGCATGATTGCCCCAGTTATACATTAAATTGAATATTTAGTTACAAAAGTGATTTTTTGGGTTGTTCTGCTACTATGTTGCATGTTGTTTTTATTTTTTTACTTTATAAATGGCTGCGGTTAAAAACGTGTTAAATATATATACTAGTCATGGCTGGATGTTTAACCTGACATAACCTCATGATTTGAAGCGATACGTTAAAATTTCATAACGAAACGAAAAAAATCGGTAACCTTACAGCTTGCTTTTTTTTCAGATCTTTAAAATGTTGCGTGCTTGAGATTATCCCAGAATTCAGTAATATCTTATCTTTTTCATTTTTCCACATTTACTGCAAATAGTATTTCTGTAACTCAATCCAATTCTTAGACAGAGTTGTTTCATTCGGTCAGTTACTTCATTTTAATATTTTCACTTTTGCAGAGATTCTTAATAAGCATTCATCAAACCTTACGTTAATTAAATTTTAAACTTGTAGGAATTAACCTTCTGGACAATCGACAGCTGCAAAGTAAATTTGCCAGTGAACATTTCACAACACTCAACAGACAATAATGATTACTTCGTTTCTTTAATCAAAACTGCGTTGAAAAAACAAAAAAAAAACAGTTAACATTCACTAAATTACATAAAATTTTTTTTCACCAAGTGATTCAAGCTTTTCGTTTTCAGAAAAGTACCTTTGGTAAGAATCGAATTGCTGAAGGTATTCCATTGCTCCAAAACAAAGATCCTTCTCACATTCTCAGTGCTGTTTAAAAATACCGTGTTGTAGTGAGACATGACTATATGTTAAAACTGCAAAAAAAGGGGTTGTCACTTAATAAAAATCGTAAAGATATTTGATGTTTCAGCTACCATAACATTCTTCAGCAAAAATTAAAACGGCGTCCCGATGTAAATGGTGTTTTTGCAAAAGGCCTTTTTGTTGCTTTTTCCATCAAATGAGATATTGAGTAAAATAAGTTGCTCATTATACTGAAGAGCTTGATAAGGACAAAAAGCGATCTTCCACTGATTAAAACACCGATAACAAAATAGCAATATAACTATGAGCCCAAACGGTTAATGAAGGGATTTTGTTCTGCCTCAATCCGTTTCCGCAAGACATTGAAATGAGTTTATGCTGTTTTGTGAGAATATGCAAAAATATTTGAACTTTGGGCAAATATTTCGTAGAACAAAACAAATCAAAATTTCTAAATGAAAAAGGGTGAGCTACTTTCAAAATAATTAGATATTTAATTTGTTTTACGTTTAATTCTAATTTTATTTTAGAAAATGAAGATATCAAACAAATTGCCGATTTGATTTCATTTTATTTCCGTTCAGCTACAATGCTTCAAGCTGTTATGAAGGAAAAAGCGGTCTGGAACAAGACCTAATTACGTCATTTGAAATAAAAGTGCCTGCTGATTTTGTCTAATATCATATGAGTTCAGCGATTCTAATCTTGTGAAAATCTCACATTCTTATTTTGTAATCGTTTTTGGCGAGTTCGTAGTGAGTTGAGTGTTTATTAACTGATAAGGTGTACATGAAAGGTTCGATGGTTACAACATATACAGAGAATTTCACGACTAAAAATCGAATATCAATTTAAAATACAATCATTTTTAGCAGTGGTTAACTACCAGTAGATAGAGTGAATTATTTAAATTCAATTTAGAAATTCATCTAGCTCAAAATACGACACCTGCAGTGTTTATGTAATTAATTCAAATTGAAATAGCCTTATAAATAGTTAATTATATAGGAGATTTTTTATTCTCCATTTTATGGCTTTGATTCTTTGATCTTGTTATACAATTTATTCTATCAGAAGTCAAAATGTCTCAAAATATGCAAACTGTTATTGTATTCAATAACAGTGATCTATTATGCTGCTTTTGTTTCGAATGAGTTTTTGTCAAATTACTTGAACTTGTTGGGAAAGATTTACGGAAAGTCTTCACCGTTAAGAAAGAAATCCTCCTCGCAAAAATCTGTAGTGATAAAAAGTTTCTTAACGTAGGTGTAGAAAAATCGACAAACAAAAACAAAAAATAAAGTCGTTCATTTCATTTATCTAGCATTTTATCTAACAGCTTTTAAATCTGATTGAACTAAGGTTAATTACAGGCCGAAGGCGTTTACTGAAATTTTTCCTACGCAGATACTATTGCAACAGATGGTAATCTTTGTGGTGTTCGCTCGTCCCGGAAGCCGCATCCTGATATCTGATTACCATTGGCTAAATGGCAAAATTAATTTTCTCTTGCAACTTAATTTTGTAAAAGACCTTATTAAAAACTTTATTTAGCTTCTAGATAAACAAGTCAGCGATAAATTTTCACTTCATAACTTGTTTTTCACTGCGTTGAAATTTCCCTTTACAGTTTTCCAAAGACTGTAAAATAATAATTATGATAATGTCATTATTCATTTCATGGTTCATCTTAAACTTATTTTGTATTTTCTGCAAACGATCATTAAGGTGTAAGTCGTCATTTTACTGAAAATAACAAAGGAGGTCATTTTTATATTGATGAGAAATTTGAATTATATTTGAATTGCAGAATAATTTTCGACAGTTTGTTTTGAGTTATATATCAGTGGTGATAATGATGACGACGATGAGGTTGAAAATGATAATGACAATCATGATGATAGAAAAACAAAGCTTAACACTTTAAAAAAAAAAGAAAAAAGAACAGAAAAAAAGAAAAGGAAAAACAAAACAGAAAAAAAAACAGAACAGAAAAGGACAGAAAAGAAAAGAAGAGAAGAGAAAAGAAAAGAAAAAAGAGAGTAGAAAAAAAAAGAACAGAACAAAAAAGAACAGAAAAAACAAAAAAGAACAGAAAAGGAAAGGAAAGGTTTCTGACATAAAAAATTGTTTTCATTTTTTGATGCTTTTAAGCTTTCACGGCAGCTCCAGCTATAATTTTTCCTTGGGTGAAAACTTAAATATTCTTTCGATAATATCATAAAATTTATTTGTCCCATTAGAACCTATTGCATTTCATTGAAAACAATGTCTCATGGGAAAAATATATGATATGACATAACTGCATGTCACTTCATCGAAATGCATAGCAAAATAATATATTTACCGTATGATATGAAACAGTATAATACATGCTTGAGATCAACTTCCCTAAAAAGTTGAAGAGCACGAACACTAGCTAAGAAACTTACATCACGGTGTTTTTTGTTTTCTTGTCCCAACAGAAACTATGACCTCCTTCGGAAAATCTCTTCTCGTCTTTATGATTGTAAGTGCATTTGTTATTCTCCACGCACCAGGCTCTACCGGACAAGGTCTCCGATGGGGGCGTGAGTTCCAGCTGGATAATGAAGGCGCAGAGAAACTTTACTACGACATGAAATTGCGCGAGTTAAAGAGAAGAATCGCAGCTGCCAAAGAAAAAGGTTGGCGTTGCAAGGATTTAATGTGGGGAGTGGGCGAGAAATGAGTCAGGGAGTGGGGAGGTGTAGGGGTGCAAATTGTTACAAGTGACAATTATTGATGAAAAATGAAATAATTTGTAATTTTGAAATTACCGGTTCTAAGAATTGATAAGTCCGGCACCAGGCCTTTGTAAAGACGTTTGAAGAAACAAAACCAGTTTGTGAAACTTTAAAGAAGGTTCACTTACGAGTTTATAGTCTGAGCTTTAATACAGTGGAATACTCTAATTGAACAAACTGAACTGAATTTTCTAGTTTATGATAACGACGAATATAAATTGAAATCCCAGTATTATCAATTCAGTTTCTGTCTATCGAAGTGTCACTTTTTTAGAAGCACAGCTGCTGGTTAATAAGGTTTCACCGCTCACACATTAGAACGCGTTAGAAACAACATGATGCATGTTTTGGGAAGTCAGGTTGGTGTAGCAGTCATCACTCGTGCCTCGCACCTCTACGAACCGGGATCGACTTCCGGGCTCCGCACGTTAGCTGAGATTTGTCGATCTCAATCTGACTCCGAGGGTTTTTCTCCGGGTACTCCGGTTTTCCTCCCTCAGAAAAGTTGACTCCCAGCTGATTAAATTTGGCTGTGGTGCTGTGCTCCGAGATTATCATGGATCGTGTTCTAGGGCCGAGCGCCTAGACGGCAGCACAGTTCCTTCGGTCCGACCTCGTTGAGCTGCGTCCTTTGTAATTCAGCCTCGGCTGCGAGAAAGATCGTTTAGCAAGCCACCCCTTTACTCTTTACCCTTCACGGTTTCCCAAGAGATGCCAAAGACAAAAGACTGAGCGGCCATGTTACTGCACAAAATAAATCATCAAAATTCTTTTGTTCAATGGCACCAACATGACCACTATGACGTGAAGTGAAAACCACCCATTAATAAAATATTTGTATGAACGCTTGATTTTCATGATTGTATTTTGTATTCACCACTCCTAGAATCGAAACTTCAAAAAGACTGGGTCTAGCTCCACAAACTATCCCAGAATGCAATACTGTTGTTTGATATACGATTTTTTGGGAGATTCTTTGGGACCATTTCACGTAGACTTCTTTTCTATTTTATGCCACTAGTGTAAACAATACAGTAAGATATAATCATTTGTCGCATTGCTTTAATTCTGGGTTTGTTTGTTCTTTTGTAGTTTCTGTTGAGGCGAGTTATAATATAGATGGTTATTTGCCATTCAGGCAAAGCCAACGGTTATCTGACATTTTGTTTTTTCTGATTTGGGGTTCTGCAGGTTACAAAAATGCTTGATGAAGAAACGTGAAGCATTAGAAGACAAGCATAGTACAGAGACATAAAAGCAATCTTTTTGAATGCAAACTAACAAAGCTTGGTAGCCGGAAAGTGAAATAAAAGTGTATATATAAACCAGACCTTGTCGTACTTTAAAAATATTGCTTTTAGTTTTATTAAGGGCAATAAAGAAACACAGCTTAGAAATAACAGAATGTTGTTAACACAGTCGAACCTCTCGATTATCCGGACCTCCATTATCCGGATTTCTTGATTATCCGGACTTGCTTTCTGGTCCCAATTTCTTCACGAATTTTAATTTGTCACATTCAAAATTCGTAGCGAAACTATTTTCCTCCAACTAAGTAAAAATACTCCAATTGGGGGAATGAATTTATTTCGCTTTAAAACACAAATCAGTAGAAAGTTTGTGCTAACACACGTCGTAACTCACGCCATAACTTATGATTTGCTTCAGCATTTTAGCCTTACATGAAACATTTTCGTTAACTTTAAGAACTTGTAAACACTCGTAGAGGAAAATGTATGTTTAAAGAGTTGTTAACTGTTTATGAACAATGATTTGAGTTGTGAATGTTTTTTCGGTTCTTGCATAATTAAATGTTATTCAGTTTGATTTGCGTCTCATACTTTCGATTATCCGGCCTGTTTAGCCTAGTCCCAACGAGTCCGGATAATCGAGATTCGACTGTACAATGTAAACTGTATGAATTTCTCACACAACATACTTCAATAGCAAAAGTGAAGAAAGAAGTTAGTAAAAGGGTTTAGGAGGGGTGAGGTATAAGAAGTTGGGTTGAGTTGAGGTTGGTTGGGGAGAGATGATGAGCTAGGAGGAGGTTGGGATGATGGTAAAGAAAAAAGAGAAGTTAGTAAAAGGGGTTAGGAGGGGCGAGGTATGAGAAGTTGGGATGAGGTTGGGAGGGGGAGAGATTAGGAGCTAGGAGGAAGGAGGGATGACGGTGAAGAAAAAAGACAAGTTAGTAAAAGGGGTTAGGAGGGGTGAGTTATGAGAGGTTGGGTTGAGGTTGGGAGAGGGAGAGATTAGGAGCTAGGAGGAAGGAGGGATGACGGTGTTGAAAAAAGACAAGTTAGTAAAAGGGGTTAGGAGGGGTGAGGTATGAGAGGTTGGGTTGAGGTTGGGAGGGGGAGAGATTAGGAGCTAAGAGGAAGGAGGGATGACGGTGAAGAAAGAAGAGAAGTTAGTAAAAGGGGTTAGGAGGGGTGAGGTATAAGAAGTTGGGATGAGGTTGGGAGGTGGAGAGATTTGGAGCTAGAAGGAAAGAGGGATTGGTGGTTAGGAGGTGGAGGGATGAAAAGGTGGGAAGAGGGGTGAATAGAGGGGTGGAAAGGGGAGAAGAATGATGGGCTGGGACGAAGTAGGGGTGAGGGGTTTAGAGGGGAAAATGAGGGGTGGAAATGGATGTGACGAGAAGGCAGGAAAAGTGGCGGGTCGAAATGAGAATTTTACACTGCTTCCCGACTTTTGCAAAGCAAAATTACCAAAGGTGAAGCAGAAGCAGAAGTCGAAGTCTAGTTCCAAGTGCAAAAGTGTGCCGTTGTGTTTACGTGGTACGAATGCACACTGTTATTAATTTCTAGTTTTATTCACGTGTCCCCCTTTTATCCAACTACTTTACACCAAGAAGGTAAAAGCTAAAGTAAAACCTCCACTAGTGATATCGACATAGGAACATCTCTCATGTATAGCTTTGCCATTGATTGTGCCTACAAATAACATTTGCATGAAACACCAACGCTTATTGTTTTCACTGGAACTACTAGTCTAAATTAAGATAGTAGCAGTTAAGAGAGAAACCTCAGTCCTAATCGCTTGGAATATTTAAAAATACGCTGAAGGAACATTTCATCACTTTCGCCTTTGCAAGTAAAACGATTTAAAATTGTTTGGAATTAACGACCTTCTTCAAAAAACACAGGTCATACACATTTTGACTCATGGCAACTTGGATTGGCCTATTCTGAACTCTATTTTTCCCTAATCGCCTTGGAAAACTATCCAATAACAAAACTCTGTTATCGATTACTTGTTATCGTGTACCTGTCATCGGGGCAGTTGAAGGAACCAATCACAATCCGGGCTTCAGGATTTCTGATCAATCAGAAACAAGTGGTGATAACAGACAGTAATGGACTCCACTCAAATGTTATGAAAATTAGTAAATTAGTTTCTATCTGCAAAGATTTCGTCTTTCAGTTTAGTTTTCAGAAATTGTAATTACTATAATAAATTGGTAATATAACTTCGTGTTCGTCCAATTCTGTCTGTTATCCTCACTTGTGATTAAACAAATTGGAATGGTGCTTCGTGCTCATCCAATTTTGTTAATCACGCGAAATGATGACCTAATTGGACTCCACTCAGTCCTATTACCATTACGTACTAAGGCTTCACGAATTGCGGGAATTACCCCTTTATGTACCCTATTGAAAGTGAGCCCGAGTGTGAACAGCCGTAAACACCTGTTCGGTATCAGCACGCACAGCCAACTATTAAGCTTATATATATTCTTAACTATAACTCAAAAGTGTTTCCTTATAACAGCAGCCGGCACTGTTACAGTGTTATTACATTTATAACCTTCAAAGGTAGTTGTGGATTCGTACAGATCAGTCTGAAAACAAAATTTGAGACTTTTTCTAGACCTTTGCATCAGACTCAAAGTCCTCGTTTTCCCCGTCCACACTAACACACTGCACCTCGTTTTCAAAAACCTTTAACTATGGTAAGTGTTTTTCGAAAACCTCGTTTTTCGGTTTTGGTGACACACATTTCTGGTTTCGATCGTATCAGTGTGGAGGGAAGGCAAAAACGGGTAAAAAGATCGCTTAAGCAAGGTTCGTACTCTTTGAAGTTCTGAAATTCTGAGTTTCTATAACTTTTTCCATCTTTTACAATAACTTCATGAACTTCGACTGTTCATTTCTTTGCCTTCAATTACTCTTTCCCTGGCACGTTAGCCGAGATGAAGGATAAGAACAGCTCTTACTTTGAGATCATTTGTGCAAATGAACGAGGTCTTTTATTATTTATGTTATTTTTGTACCATACTATCTAAATTGTACCAATTTTCCATGACTTTTCATGACCCTAACCGAAATTCCATAACTTTTCTGGCCTGGAAAATGAAATTCTAAATTTCACGACTTTTTTAAACATAAATATTAAAAAACAATTTCATGACTTTCCTCGTTTTTCATGACCCGTACGAACCCTGCTAAGGTTAAAATCTCCAACAAAATGGTATAAAGTTTTAATATTTTAAAACCACAAACATTTTCAGCCACTTGAGTCATCTTCCGGTATAAACTCAAAACGTTCAAAAAATTTGTTTGCGCACAATTGAGCAAGGTCCACGTCAAAAATTCTGGATCCCATTTATTACCCCAAAGAATTAATATTCCCTGGCGACTTTTTGTCTGTTACTTTATCAATTTCCCACTTTGGCTTTTTAAGGAGGCAGTCTGGTCAAATTTTAGGCAGTCGGTAGAAAGAAGTGATAGAGGATTTGGAAAGGAAAAGGTTTGAGGACGGATGCCAAATCGTCACTCCTAACACATGCAAGGTATAGCTTTGGTGACAGGACGGTTTGGCACCCGTTCATTAAATATAAATCCAAAAAAATTTCAAACATCCAAAAAATTCACTACAACTAAAATTTCTCCAAATAAACAGCTTTCGCCCCTAGCTTTCGCCCCTAGCTTTCGCCCCTAGCTTTTCCCCCTCTTAAACCTCTTCCAAAAATCTCAAAATACTTACGAATTCTTCTCATCTACCGATGTATGACCGCATAATTGACAAAAATGACGTGTTTGACAGGACTGCCCACTTAATGTTACTCCTGTATCCTAGTTCCACGATCCACAGCGTTCCACATCTTGTTTATTCCGTTCTTTGAACGTATGAAGTTATGGTAACATTTATAAAATTGTAAAAATAGGTTATATCATATTATAGCATAAAATATATTAGCACTACAAACGCGTTATTTTACATAATGCCATATAAATATACATTATCTTACAAAAATATCGATAAATGATAAAAGCTATATTCTATGCTTGAAGTATCAAAATCTTAATCTGTTCTTAATCGCTGAAAACATTGAAAATCAAACATTTAAGGTGATTTAACACATTTTAAAAGTTGCTTTATATTATGAATTGCATATTTTGTTTTGTCGCCTTTGACGTTTTAAAATGTAAAGTTCTTGTAATTCTCCTCATAAGATGTTTCACAGATATTTGTAAACAAAATTTAACCTCAGTGGATTCTTCAACTTATAGTCAAGGCGCAAAATAAAGGGAAAAATGTTTGATTGCAATCAACATTTTTTTTCACTTCACAGATAATTTTTGGAATGCCATTATTAACTTTTGAGTTGAGAAAAAGGAAGAACACGCAAGAAATAATCATTAAAAGTAATTACAGATTAGTGCCGTGGGTTCGACACATTTCAATCTCGTAGACTTCTGTGTGTAATATTGCTGCCTACAATAAACAGGTTTTGTGTTTGAGGTCTCCAAATGTCACTGCACGCTTTTTTTTATAAGAACCAGTAAATTTTGCCGAGGCTCATTGTTCTTAATTTTTTAGCGATTTCAGCCTCAATTTGTTCTTATTTCTGTGAGCGGTTTATAATGAAGAAAAAACAAAATAAAACAAGGTACTGGAAAATGAAACGCCTTGCGCCACACGTGTATTGTACGGCTGAATTTAGCGGCGAACTACCTTCATTGTTTTTTTTGCGCAGTCTTTACAGTGAATCTTTTTATCTTTTATGCTGGATCACTACGTTTTAGTCAATATTCTACCACAAAAACGTTCCTAGTTATTAAGCCTCAGCTTGAGCTTGTTCTTAAATTGTTCTTAAATTTTGGCAAATTTGAGCCTCGTTGATCTTATTAAGTTGTTCTTATAAAAAAATGCATGTAAACAGGCCCTAAGTATTTATGGGGGAGTCAAATGTAATTTATCGTGATGAGCTCGTACCGTCGTGGCTGGGCTCCTATCATCAGTAACACTCTCAGCGCGATCCGCTTGTGGAGCATGCAATCCTCCACCGCTACTGCCACGATGAGACCGCCCATAAAAAGTACATTGGTGTCTTTGAAATACGGTGTACTAACTTTCTTAGAGCTGAGGACGCCTGCCAGGGGAAACATAACCAAAGGAAGAAGAGCAGTGACGGCCAGTGGTACAACTTCAGTTACCCAGAACACTGCCATCACCAAGATACAGTAGGCACAACGACTCTCCTGTGAAAATATGAGATATTTTTACGTTTTTTCAGAACAAAAGTGTCTGGCTCGTTACTTTTATTACAGCTATCACTATTAGTTAGATCACCATCTGACAGACCATCCCCATTACCACAACCACTAACGTTATCATCTCATTGCTATCATCATTATTATTATTATCATATTATCATTATTATCATAATTATCATCACAATCACTATCACCATCATCATCATCACCACCACCACCACCACCACCATCATCATCATCACCACCACCACCACCATCATCATCATCATCATCATCACCATCATCATCATCATCATCATCATCATCATCATCATCATCACCATCATCATCATCATCATCATCATCATCACCATCA
>JAOCNB020002809.1:0-14306 GCA_026546465.2 Palythoa caribaeorum | reverse complement strand
AACTCAACTATGTTTAGTACTTTAGACTTACACAGCGGCTACTGGCAGATACCAATAGACCCCAAAGATGCACAAAACGGATTTTACCACCAAATCAGGACACTGGGAATTCGCTGTCATGCCTTTTGGCGACAAAAATACCCCAGCAGTTTTCTCTCGTCTGATGGCTGTCATGAGAGGTCTGGCCTGGAGCGGAGTGGCCATTTATTTAGACGATATCATCAGTGGAGGCACCAGTTTTGAAGAGCACTTTCGGCAGTTAAAGGATGTTCTCTCTCAGTGCGACGCCGGATTAACAGTGAAGAGTTCTAAGGTCAATCTATGACATGTGGTCTCAATTGATGGAATCGCACCAGACACTGAAAAGGTAGAAACAATTTGCAACTGGCCCCATCCACAAAGCACCAAGGATGTTCGCAGTTTCCTAGGACTTTGTGACTCCTATATGGAATTTGTTCCTAACATCCAGATAATCGCCAAGCCCCTTAATGAGCCAACTGGGAAAGCAAAGTTCGAGTGGACGGCAGAGCGGGAAAAATCATTTTCCCAACTCAAGGATGCACTCACAAAAGCCCCAGTTTTGTCGAGCGAAATCCCCAAAAGAGAACATGTCAGAGCAGTAAAGAATGACTTTAAAGGATTTGCAATCAGATAAAGATATTATTATATTGAAAGCAGACAAAGGTAACACGACAGTTATTTCGGATCGAACCGAGTATGACGAGAAAATGATTAACAAAAACGATAAAATCACCTACAAATTCCTCAAAAAGGATCCAATGAAAGTCTGTGAATAGAAATTAAAAGAACTTTTATCGTTCAAGAATCACAAACTTGAGGATAATTTATATAGAAGGTTAAACACGACTGATGGAACTACTCCTAGGACGTATGGACTGCCAAAAATCCATAAAGAAAATATTCCTTTGAGATCCTTTGTTAGTTTTGTTGGCTCAACAACATACGAATTAGCAAAATATCTTATATTGAATTTTATCGCCGATAGTAGGATAAACCGAACACCATATACGCAACACATATGATTGGGTACATAAATCATGGGAATTAAAACTAAGTCATGACAAAGAACTCGTATCATTAGAGGACAACAGATTAGCTGTACAAGTTGCAAAATCGAAGTTAGATAATTACGATACTTTGAACATCACTTACACCTAATGACATTGTGGAGCTTTTGGAATTTTGTCTGAATTCAACTGAATTCCAATTTAGAGAATATTTTTACAAACAAATTCATGGGACGGCTATGGGTAGCCCGGTATCGGTTGTAATTGCTAATTTGATAATGGAAAACCTAGAGTTGAAAGCACTTGACACTTTCCCAGAACGCCCAAAATTATACTACAGATATGTAGATGACACAATTGTTGTCCAATATATTCTTTATTGTACCCATTAATTAGAATTGGATTCTTTTTACGTTTTTGTCCTTAAAAGAACTCGAGTTGCTGAATTCCATGACCACTTAAATAAGCAGAATTATCACATTAAATTCACGATCGAATGTGACAACAAAGAAAGTGGAATTCCATTTTTGGACACTTTGAACGTCGTTAAAAGTAATGGTTCAATTACTACTTCGGTTTATAGAAAACCAACACATTCTGACCGATATTTGAATTTTTTTTCACATCATCCTATACAACACAAAATATCAGTAGTTAAAACATTGTACACTGGAGCTTTTTTTGTCAACTCAGATAAAATGAGTTTAAAACAAAAAGAACAACACATTACACATACTCTGAAGTCCAATGGATATTCGATTGTAATTTTATGAAGAAAGTCAAGAAAAAGATAAAGTGCAAAACAATTGGAAACACCTCATAAATTAAGAAAGAATTCAAAGGTTTGGCGGTCCTACCATATATTGAAGACATGACGGAAAAACTAAAAAGAACTTTACAAAATCACAACCTCAAAGTTGCAATGAAACCAGTTTCTATTTTAAAAATTCTTTTAATGCGACCAAAAGATGTGATACCAGCATGTAAACTAACGGGTGTGATTTATTCAATTCCAGGCAAAGACTTTGAAACTAAATATATCGGTGAGACTGGACGTTCCCTTGTGACAAGACAAAAAGAACACCAGAGAAGTGTACGGTTGGCAAAAACAAAAGATTCGGCTTTAGTAGAATATGTCTATAACAATAGCCATTCAATTGACTGGAACAATAGTAAAACAAAGAAAGTCATTGGTTTAAAAGGAAATTAAAAGAAGCTTGGATGACTGAATGAATTGAAAAAGCTATTACTAATAGAGGCAATGGAAGAACATTGGCAGAGTCTCATAAAATATTATTTTGACATTATTGTTTTAAGTATTGTAAAAAAAATTATTATCATAATTAATGTTTTTCGTACAATTCTAAATGAGGTTAGCTTATCACATGTCGCTACAAATAGTTCCAAGTAGTTAGTTGTATTACCATTTGTCTTGACGATGGACGCATAGTTGGAAAGTTCGAATATTAAATTTTAAACTTTTTATTGCTGGAGAAACATAATTTTCAGAGTAAGAAATTATTTTCTACCTAGAAAATGAAAAAGCTGTTCTTGAAGAAAAAATTGAGAAGTTTGTACAAACTAAGATTTCTTCTATTTTGGTGGGAAGATACAATGACGAAATTCGTCAGGTGTTTCAGCACCTCATGTGTGAAGGTTTTGGTACCAATAATGTTAAGAATATTACAACAAAAACTGTTTTAAAGGGATATCAACTGAAAATGTTCGCCTTCCAAATAAAGATTTTGGAAAGTATATGTTTCTTCAAATTTGGGGCATGGCCAGATTCAGCTTGCTGAAGCATTGTTGAATGTAAGCAAAGCTAGGATAGAAATTTGTATAGAAATGGAACATCCACCACGTTTGGTTATTCATATGCTATGTATGAAGTCAAACTTGGCTCAGGAGAAACTAGAAGTTGTTGGATTGTAGGATTTGGCTTGTTAAATTGAAGAAAAGCAGTTGAAAGTGATGAAGGATATGTTAAAAGATGTTATCAGTACAAGTGAATCAGGTGATGAACAAGGGGACAGTTTGGTTTCAAAGATAATCTCCAAATCTGATCGATGTATTGTAAAGAAAAACATTAATGACATGTTGATCAATACCGAAAACAAGTTATTACATAAACATTGGAAAGTTTTTATAAAATTCAGAATGGTCTGCTAGAAACTGACTGCCATAAGTTCGTGGAGCCTGTGTATCGTCTCAGTAGGTTGTGGAAAGGCTTGCTTACACGGTGCCTCAATCAAAAACAAACTATCATCAACCCTCACACTAGAACTCATAACTTATTCTAGGGTTTCTTGCTTCCAGTTATATAATGTGAATTGCCTACAATTTGTTTTCTTCTTTCATTTACCTAAAAATTTATTATTATATTGTTTTTAGTATATTTATTATTTCTACCTGGAGTGATTTCTATTCATGACTGCATCCTGGTCTTCGGTGAAGAGGATACAGATAAAAAAGCAAGCCAGGACCTCAATCGCAAGCTACAAGCCTTGCTGCAGAGATGCAGAGACCGAAACATTATCCTAAATCATGAGAAAGTGCAGTTGCAGCGTGCAGAGGTCCCATTCAGGGGCCACTTGATTACGAATAATGTACTGAAACCTGTCTATGGGAAGGATTCGTTGAAAATAGCAGTGAAACGAAAAAGTATAATTTTTACGACGAATTTTCACCAAACATGGAAAGAATATTACCACGCATCTAAAACAAGACTTGGTAATGGATAAAGATATTGTTAATACAAGTTAATAGAAGTTAATAAAGTTAATAGAAGTAAAACCAGAAATTCAGCAACTCTATAAAGAAATTCAAAGATTATTTGTTCTACTTGGAAATGAAGGCGCTTGCGACAAAGATTTTGAGGAGTCAGATGCGATATCTGACGACCATGCGATGGTGCTCAATCGAGTGGAAAAGGCTTTACAAGAGCCCAAATCTTCTCTTAAACCTCGAAAAGAATTAAAGCACTCTTCGTTAAAGCTACCGAAGATAGTTCTAACTGGTTTTGACGGTGACCGACGAAAATGGCTTAGCTTTTGGGATGCTTTTCGAACGGAAGTGCATGAAGTACAAGGTATTCCAACGTGACAAAGTTCAATTTCTTTAAGGATAAAATCAAGAAGAGGGTGGAAGGAATTATGGCAAGTGATGATAATTACGACCTTCTTGTGCAAACTTTGATCGACAACTACGGTAATAAGACGTCAATCAAGAATGCCCATTGTGTTGAACTTGTTTCCATTTCTAAACCACAGTATACAGCAACTTCTCTTCGTGGATTCTACGGCAGTATTATGAGTGAAATAAAATCTCCTGAAGCTTTAATGCTACCTACATCGAAATATGGCGAGTTTTATGTTCCCATTCTGACTAAAAAACTACCAGAGCAGTTACTAAAAGATATTTTGAAAGAATATCCAATGATAATCCTACAATAGATCAATTGACAACTATGATCCACAATGAAGTGAAAAAGCTTGAACATGTAGCATATATCAATATCAACTATCCAAACCCAAAAGTTCAACAATCATTCATGTCTACTAGTGTTCCTACATCAGCTGAAACTAGTACCGCTACAGCTCTTTCTGCCAGTTACTAATCAGCCAAATCAGGGCAAAAAATCCAAGCCTTTTAAAGCAACGAAAAAGATATCTTGTAAGTTCTGTGGATCAGCCCACACATTTCAATGTGAGCTCTCAGTTAATAAAAGACTGTCAGCTGTGCAAAACAAGAAGCTACTGTATGCTTAAAATTGTCTGAATGGCAATCATTCAGCCGATCAGTGTCAGCCAAAATGGAGATGTACCGTAAGCTGACAACCACATCACACCACTCTTCATGGAGCTACAGCTCTATTTCATCCAGGTTCATCAAGATGTGCTCCATCAAATGCAGTTACACTAGCAGCAGCTGCTATGGAGACCAGCCCACACTGTGATGAGCTATTAAATACAATGATTCTTCAATTGAATCAACAAAATCAAGATACAACGAATGGAATAATTCTAAATGAGCCACCAAAATCATGCCATTCTGCGTACAACGAAAACAATGACACTTCTCGTGAGAGTACCAATGTTATCATCGACAAACAAGGCATTAATCAGGGTATTTCCCATGAAAATACCACTGTTAACAATGTTAGTTTGAAACGCACTACGTTTAATTTTTGATTGGTTTATAGATTAAGTTAATAATTGATTTGAAAGTATGTACGTAATATGTGCAACTGATCACTTAAATTATTAGTTTTGCACGTGGCACGCAGTTTCTGCTTTTACTTGTTGGATTCCGTGTGGTGTAAATCTATCGTTACATTTATCGCTGTTTTTACGTCGTCTATTTGCGCCACCAAATTCATTTATTTTATCTTGCAGTTGCTACAGTTTCATGATTTGAGTATTTTCTAATTATAAGTCGATTTTACTTGCATTCTTTAGTTAGCCTGCTAAAAGTATGTCATTTACTGATATTACAATTGTATTAGCAATATATCTTTTTTAGCTATACATCTCGCTAAGATGAGCTATCTGAATTGTTTTCAGTTCGAACCTCTCGTTTGATATTCCACTCTGTACGCTATCACCGCTATCGTCTGCTACCAATAGAGATCTACCGTTATCGTTCGAACACTGTTGTTTGAATAGAGTTATTGAACAGAAAGGGAGTATGAGTGCGTTCAAATCGTCGATTTGCCAACCCCCTGTAACTGTTTAAATCAAGAGGATGATTGAAAGGTTACAAACAACAGCCAGCAAAGTACAAACACTGTCCTGTTAAAGACAGTTGTCGCTAATGTTAAATAAAATTATCAAGATGCAACATGTACTGCTATCTTCTTTGACGAAGGATTTTCATTGTCCTACATTTCTACAGAATTAGCAGAAAAGTTACAAGTTCACCCAAGTTGCAAGAAAACATTGCAAGTCAACTAATTTGGAGGTAAGACTCAAATAAACATTTAATTTATGCTTAATTGACATTGTTTCTGATTACGGAGACATTTCTATTGATGCAATCATTCAATTGCTTTAGGTCAAAAGCCTCTGTAATTCCCCAGCGAGGCCTCGGATTGTGTTTGCTGCAGAATAGGGAACTCACTGCATATGCAAGCTGCAAACTTACTGATACAGAGGAGAGATATGTGCAAATGGCGAAAGAGATGTTAGTCATAGTCTACTCTCTAGAGAAATTCAATCAGTATACGTTTGGAAAGTCCATAGCGACCACAAGCCGCTAGAAGCCATTCTGGTCAAGCCTTTGTATCTGCTCCCCATCGACTCCAAGGGATGATGATACGTCTGCAGAAAAAAAACGTTGAAGTTCACTACGAACATGGAAACAAGATGCACATTGCCGATATGCTTTCACGAGTCTATTTAGACCAGAAACCGAAAGACAGTGAAGAGTTCAAAGATATCAACATGACCAGTCTTTTACCTATCACCGACCAGCAGCTTGACAAGATAAAGCGAGATACAAACACGGAAGAGACACTGCAAGTATTAAAATCAGTGAGTGATACTCAACGGATGACCAGAGCACAAGAGTGAACTGCCCGCCCAAGTCCTGCCCTACTTTAGTGTACGTGATGAGCTCACAATACACGATGAACTTGTGTTTCGTGGTGAAAGAGTGGTTATCCCAACAAGTCTGCAACATGAAGCACTTACATAATTATGGGCATCAAATCGACCCTTAGAGTGGTATTTCTGGCCTGGTATATCTTCGGATATAAAGCAACTCATTGAAATATGCTGCAAATTGGAAGCAAAGCAACAGAAGGAATCTCTGATGCCTGATGATATGCTATATCAACACTGGGAAAAGGATGGAACTGATATATTCATACTCAATAACATGGACTACCTTGTCACTGTAGATTATTACAGTACCTTCTTCGACATCAACAAGCTAGAAGACATGAAAGCCAGCACAGTCATTTGAAAGCTTAAGAGCCATTTCACACGATACGGTACCCCGGATCAAGTTGTGTTTGACAATAAGTCCCGATTCTCAAGTGACAACTTTGCACAGTTTGCCAGAGAATGGTAGTTTGACCACCACCCAAGCAGCCCTGGTAACAGTAAAGCCAATGGTAAAG
This sequence comes from Palythoa caribaeorum, assembly GCA_026546465.2. Taxonomy (NCBI): domain Eukaryota; kingdom Metazoa; phylum Cnidaria; class Anthozoa; order Zoantharia; family Sphenopidae; genus Palythoa; species Palythoa caribaeorum. The sequence continues at coordinate 7,157 of JAOCNB020002809.1, read as the reverse complement.
CAGAGTGTGCCGTCAAGACCACCAAACGACTCATGCAAAAAGCCATCGACGCATGAACTGACCCTTACTTAGCCCTACTAGAGTACCCTAACACCCCGACTCAAGGAATAGGATCCAGTCCGGCTCAAAGGTTGATGAACGAAGGACAAAGACCCAACTCCTCACAGCAAGCACACTCCGCCAGCCCCAAGTTAACCTAACAAACAACGAACGAGTGAAGATTGTCCAGCGACAGGAAAGCCAAGTGCGATACTACGACAAGACAGCCAAAGACCTCGCCCCTCTTGCCAGAGGTGATACAGTCTGAATACAGCCCTTCAAGCTCTGTGACAAAACTTGGCAAAAGGCCACTCTGTCACAGCGACTGGATCACCGATCGTATCAAGTTCTAGCACCACATGGCGGGCCACACCAACAAAACTGCTGTCATTTGAGAAAGACCAGCGAGGAACCCAGCACAGACTTTCCAGCCATGCCCACACAAGAAATAACAGCAGAAACCCTTGACCCAAAACCAACTCTTGCGACCAACGATGCACAGCAACCACCCAGAAAAGGCGCCCACAACATGTGAATGACAACAATGCGAAAGGTGCAAGCCCGCATATTTAGATTTTGTTTGTTTCACTATTGACTGATTATCTACTATTTTTCTATTTGCGTAGGGATAAGTCAAAACAGATACAGTCGGTATTGCAGTTCATTTCCAACGTCCTTTTCTTTCAGGCTACAATATTGGGCACTTGTTTATGTTGTCAAGCTATGGTAACTTCACAAATAATCTATTCTAAATGCAGAACAACATTGCAGTGTACTATTGCATTTAGAAGGAGGAAAAAAATAGCAATTGATCTTTGCATTTTTATTAATTTTAGCACTAGACACCACTTTGACCTCCCTTCCTCTAGCAAGGTGTAAAACAATTAGCAATTGCTCTTTATTTATTTCAACACTCGACACCATTTCAACGTACTTGCCCAGTTTAGGAAGGTGGAAATATTGTTACTGTTCCATTTGAGTCATGTAAACCATGACGAAATTATGTATCGAGTATCCGGATGTAAGTGTGATGGCAGTAGTTTTCACAGAATAAATAAATGCAAGTTCATTCAGCTTTTATGAGCTCAACGATTGTATTTTAGTTAGCGATTGTATTTTACTAATTCATTTCAGCACTGGACACCATTTTGGCGTAACTGTCTCTAGCAAGGAGTAAAAAGTTAGCAGTTGCTCTTTATTTCATTCACCAGCTACCACTTTTGCCTTGCTGCATTTACCAAGGTGTAAAAAATTTGCAGTTGTTCTTTAGTTATTTGAACAGTGGACAACATTTTCACCTACTTGCCTTAAGCAACATGTAAAAACTTAGCAAATGCTTATTCTTTTTTTTTTATTTCAGCACTAGAAACCATTTTGGCCAAGCTTAATTCCTTTAGCAAGGTGAAAAAGTTAGCAATTACTCGTTATTTATTTCAATCAACAGCCACCGTTTTCGCCCACCTGCCTTTAGCTGGGTGTAAAAAGTTAGCAATTGCTCTTTATTTATTTCAGCACTAAACCCCATTTGGCCTACCAGCCTTTAGCAGGGTGGAAAAATTTTGCAATTGCTCTTTATATATTTCAGCACTAGACACCATTTTGGTGTACTTCCCTTTAGGAAGTTGATAAAAGTTAGTAATCGCTCTTTATTAATTTTATTTCAGCACTAGCCACCATTTTGGCCCGCCTGCCTTTTAGCAGATGTTAAAGGCCAGCAATTGCTTTTTATTTATTTCAGGACTAGACTCCACTTTGGCCAAACTGCCTTTAGCAAGGTGGACAAAGGTAGCAATTACTCCTTATTTATATTTCAGTGCTAGACACCATTTAGGCCTACCTGCCTTTAACAAGGTATAAAAAATTAATAATTTCTCTTTATTTCTTTCAGCACTAGCCACCATTTTGGCCTGCCTACAATTAGCAAGGTGTAAAAAGTTAATAATTGCTATTTATTTATTTTAGTTCTAGCCACCATCTTGGCCTACCTGCTTTTAGCAACGAGGAAAAAGTGAGCAATCTCTCTTAGTTTGTTTCAGCACAAGACACCATTTTGGCCTATATTTTATTTATTTTCATTATTTGTTTTTTTTTTCAATATTTTAATTTTTTTCAAACAATGAATATTTTCTTATTCTTCTTTGCACGGCTATTTCCATTACTTTAATCAGAACGATAACTTTGCAACATGCCAAGTTTATACTTCAGAATCAGCAACACTCAAAGCCATACGATTCTCTCCTTCTAAAGGGCATGCTTTAAGAGATGCTGCGAAAAACAAGATCCCCGTGAAAATCAAGAGGTTTGATTACAATACCCAATATAATAATATTGTAATAAACAACTCTACACAAATTCAAATCTCAGATATATAGCCAGTGTTTAAAGCTTTCAAGGTATCCGAATCAATGCCAATTGAAGCATTGAAAAGTCTACATGTGTATCAAAAAGTCACATTCAAGGCCCATTTGTTGCATCTTTCAGCACAAAGGAAGCAAGTGCTAGCAAGTGGCCCTAAGACGAAAAAATTCGCCACGTTAGTGGACAGCACCACTTCAATATCTGCCTATTTCTATGGAGACATGGAAGTCCGAAAGGACAATGAAACCGGTGAAATTTATCTAATAAATCCAACTACTGGGTTTTCCATAGAACAAGCCAAAGATTTTGAAACTCTGGCTGATGTGAAACCTTCACGCCATGTCATCAGTCACTGACACCGTAACAATCTTAGGAGTCAAAACCCTTAATCACTGCAACAGTTGCACATCATGTGGCAAAAAGGCAACTGCCGACACTGTGACCTAACACAAAGGGTCACTAACTAAAACCAAAACTGGTACGCAAGACTCCATGTTCAAGGCAAAGACAACAAGAAAAAGTTCTATCTCACCATATTTCACAATGAATTGAAACCATCCTAGAAGTGAGTAACCTTCAGATAATCAGCACAACTAAAGAGGAGGATGTTATGGAATCACTGCTTTCTTCAGAAGGCATCTGCGTCACTTACAATATTGCAGAATCTAAAATTATTTCTATTAATACATAGAAACAAGGACTCTTTAATGAAAAAGACTCTTAAAAGAGACATACATATATGAATTATAGAAGAATATGTTATAAACTTGTTTTGTTACTGTTTATAGTTCATCGCCCGCCTTTCTTCTCGGTTTCCTATGTACACAAGAAAATCACAATATTCCAACTATTCAATGAATTCAGGAAGTCATCTCGTCACTTCATATTTTCTCAGACAACGTTATAATACATTCGGTAATTTTTTTAGAAGTGAACAACCTTCAGTTCACAGCAACAACTGAAGAGGACGATGTAATACAAACACTTCTTTGCTTAAAAGACATCAGCCTTACTTACAGCATTGCTGAATATAAGATTATTTCCATTAACACATAGACACTTTGATCAACATTGCTTACCTTAATAAACATTGATCAAGAAACAACTTTTATAGTACAGGAGCGCGCATATATGAATTTTTTCAGATACCGTTATTATATATTATTATTATTATTATTAATTATTATTGTTATTATATATCATATTGTTATTATTGAAAGATTGACTTCATAAAATAAATGTTTTGATGACGTTGTTAAAGTGTCTTCTCGTGCTTAAAGTATTTTAAAATTTAAGTCCGAGCATTCCCCTATCGACAGATATTCCTAGTTTATTTTTTTTCCTTTCCCTACCTCAGCCGCAATTTGGCGGTGGCAATGTTCTTCAAGTACGGAATGTTTTGCCTTTTATGAAGTGCCTTTAGACTGCCTTGGGGGGTTAATCAATTGTGGAATAGTTTAGTGTCTATTTGAGAAGAAATACGCAATCAAATGGTGAATTTGTTTTCAAATTTTTTGGGTTTGTTTTCAATATTTTGGTCTGTTTATCTGTTGTTTGAACTATATGGTGGCGTGCAATAATATTGCAAGTGAAAGTGATAGCTTTGCTGATGAATTCAAAGGTGATAAAGATTTAGAAGAAACTTAAAGAGATCATGCACCCGGAAAATCACGTTTTGATGAAAGTGATAAGAATCACAAAGATTCTTTCAAAGGCTTTCAGTTCAGAGGCATTGAATGAGAGAGAGTTCCTCCTCATGGCGAAGATGCCAAGTTCACTGCCGGCCCAAAGGACTGACTTCTGTGTATAAGAGGTACCTTCCCCAGTAGAATACTTTGAGCTGTTTTTTTGATGACGAAGTCTAGAGCTTACTTGTTGAATGAACAAGCCAGCCTGCCACTAACAAACAAACAGCTGATCTGGAAAAGCACCATACTTCATGGACGCCAGTGACGCTACCAGAAATGAAAGCATTTATTGGGCAATAAGGTCAATGAAATTAAAAAAAAATCAGCAAATACTGGCAGTCCACCGTCAAGTGATTCAAACACCAGGATTCGGTGAAGATATAAGCACAAATTGCTCCACAACGATTCTTTGGTATTTGTGCTTTCACAATGTGGACGAAAACATACCTTGACGTGAACAGCCTGGATATAACAAAGCTGGACATTATGAACGATCGATTTTGTACCCGCTATGTCCTTGAAAAACAGGTTTCCATCAACAAGCTGATGGTAAAATTCAAAGAAAAATTTGCTTCTAAGCAGTAAATGCCAGCCAAACCAATCAAGGTCGGTAACAAACTTTGGATACTTGCTGGGGCTCACAATGGCCCAGGAACAAAAGTCAGGTAATCGAAATGAATTGTTGAGAGTTGTTTTGAGATTGACTCAACATATTCCAAATAAGGGTTACCATGTTTATACATCGAATGTCAGTATGGCGGACAGCCATCAGACGGTCTGGGTCAGATACATGAAATCGAGGCTAGTAACGAAGGTTTCCCTATAGTTTGTTATGCTGACTTTGCACATGGCTGCTTGTCAACTTACAAAAGATGACATACCGGGATCTTCCCTTCGTGGAATATCTCCGATGACTTTGAAAAATGAAGAATTGAGATTCTGGCTCAAATGCAGTGGGGATTCATTGAATAGGCTTAAAAACAAAAACTGCTTTAGTGAAGAGTAAGGCCGACTACAAGACACAATCGCCATTTATCACTCGCACTCTTGCTATGTATATACTGAAGGGCTATTTTCTCTTGAGGCCAAGTATTTGTGGCCAAATACTTACAATATACTTTGCCTTTTATAAAGAGTCAAAGAATACATCAATTCTGGACACACATGGCACTATTTACTCGTGCCAAAGTTCAGGAAAATATATCACATTCTTGCAAAAACATTGATCCAAATACTAAAGGTCGTTCAGTACCAACAAGCATGAAGAAAGCGACATTTCTTGAAAGTTGAATATTTGAAATCAGGTATCAAAGAGTGCAGTGACAGTCACTTTTTTTATCTGCTACAGAAAGAATGACAAACCACATGATTTGAAATTTACGATAAAGCATGCCTTTTGCTTGTGTTTTGCTGGTCGTGTTGGTTTTTGTAATCACGTATTCCTACTTATGATGAAAGTCTACCTGTTTTACCTTTATGAAATCAAAATCATCAATTACCTTGATGAAGACGTCGTTTCTCAGCCTAAAAAGGCCTGTACATCTCAACTTCAACAATGGCACCGCAAAGGAAGAGGGAGTAAAATCACTCCTCAACCAATGATGGGTGTATTTATAAGCAAGACATCTCTGGATATTGAAGATAATGTATCGAAAAGAGAGCCTGGGCTCGAGCTAACTTTGCACAAGAAATTACATAAGATAAATCCAAAACTAGCTCTGTTTTAGATCATGACTCCCAGACCTGACACAGAGTTTGATAATTCAAACAACAATGGGTAGCAGTCCACAAGGCTCTTATGCAAAATACAATTATAATTAACTAAAGATAACTTTAAAGTATTTGGTGATGTTATCTCTCTAACCAGGAGAGTACAAGCTTCTAATGAAATACCTATATACCTACTCCCCAGGCTTCCTTTAAAAGTTAGTGATAACTTTCAAGTACCAACAGACATCACTGCAGAAGAACAGGCATTAATACCAGATATAACAGTTACTGTTGATGAACTAAACAAATAGAAAAAGCTACCAGAGGCCAGTCAAACTCTGATGAATGGAAAAAGCAAAGAAAATTACTGCTTCTAACTTTGCAAAGACAAAAAATAGGAAAAGAGAGCATGAATCCCTGGTTAAAGAATTCTTTGAAGGAATCTAAATATACTACTCATGGACTGGAATATGATTCAACTGCATTGGATCAATACAAGAAACACATGGCAACTATAGGAAAAGCAAGTGAAAGTTTGCAAATCTGGATTATTTGTTTGTTAGACTCTCCCTACATTGGTGCTTCACCAGATGGAAATGTCATTGATATTGGATGCTGTGATCCTTTTGGACTTGTTGAAATGAAGTGCCCTCAAACTAAGTTCATGCTTACATGAAAGTTTTTCTTTGGAAGATATGGATGGAAAGCCAATACTAAAACGTGGTCACTTCTACTATACACAAATTTAGGGACACATGGGTGTGACAGGAACAAATTGGTATGACTTTGTCATACACACAAGCCAAGGACTCAGCATTGAAAGAACCCCATTTGGCCTTCCATTTTGGTCAACACTAAAAAGGAATCACTTAGAAGTTTTTACTTCAAGCATTTTCTTCATTATGCAGCAAAAAATTACCCTCGACAGAATTAATTTTGATAATTGACAGTTTTTTTATTTATATAATACTATATACATGTATTTAGTATTATCTATAGTTTCTCATATTTTATTTTTTATAACGATTATTATTATTACTATTTTCATCTTTGACGCAGGACCAAAGTTGGTAGCAGTTTTTTAAAACTGAAGAGGTCATCCTGCTAAAAAATGTTATTATTATTATTATAATCATCATCATCATCATTATCATTATCATCAGGCTAAAAAAAATGTGTGTTTCCTATTACAGGCTTCAAAAATTTTGGGTAGGTAGGTAGGACTAAATATTTATTTTTTTTTAAATAATTTTATTTTCCCCAAACTACAATTTATAGCAACAATTGTGGTAGATTTACATTTTATGCATTTTATGCACATTTTATGTTTCTGTTTTTAATGTTTCCAAGCTTTAATGCACC
>JAOCNB020002709.1:0-14307 GCA_026546465.2 Palythoa caribaeorum | reverse complement strand
ATAATTAACCGTTAGCCGTGAAAATGCGAATTTTTTAACCGTTAGCCGTGAAAGCTATCCCCCCATTGAGACCCTCAAATGAGCCTTAGTAGCAGATTGAGTAATGAACACTGAACAGGCATGACATAACAAGAAAATCACTTGCTTTTATAATTTTATTTTTTTTAACTTTCTTGATTAGGTCCAACAGGCGTAAGCAAAACACCCCAGCATGAACAAATGCCGGGTTCAGATTCAAATAACAATACAACAATTTGTAGATTATCAATTCTATGTAGACAAAATCAAACTTGATATCAGTTTTCTAAATCATAGCTTCTCCTGCACAAGGAACTCCTATCATGCTAATCACTGATCCATTGGTATAACATCCAGAAACTTGACGTAGCAGCTGGCATCAAATGACAAAGTGTCGCTACTTGGAAAGTAGCCAAAGGCCGCCTGAAAAATAAATAATTTATCAATGAAAGCAAAAAAGAAAAACAATACTCGTTTATTATAATAATTACAATTTCCTCAAATCTGATTGGCTTATTTTGAACTCTATTTTTTTTCCTAATCGTCTTGGAAAACTATCCGATAACAAAACTCTGTTATCGGCTACCTGTTATCGGGACAATTGAATGAACCAATCACAGCATGGGCTCCAAGATTTCGACCAATCAGCAATATTAGTGATAACAGACAGAATTGGACTCCACTCAGTCCTGCTACCATTACAAATGTTATAAATACTAGTAAAATGTGTTTTTATCTGCAAAGATCTCGTCTTTCAGTTTAGTTTTCGGAAATTGTAATTATCATAATGAATTGGTAATAGGACTTCGTGTGCAATTCTGTCTGTTATCATTACTTGCAATCAAACAATTTTGTTAACCGCGTGTAATGATAACAGATCGAATTGAATCCACTCAGTCCTATATTACCATTACTTAATTAAAAGTTATAATCTTTGTTACATAAAATCAAATTTATACAAGCCAATATTTTATTTCTTTTAGTTAAAAATTTGGTAATGTATATAACAATTGTTAAGAAATGCCCCCGACGTTTCAACCGTTAGTTGCGAATGTGATGCAACGATTTAAAGGAAATTTCAATTGTTAACAACAACAACAATAGCAAAAAGATAATAACAATAATAATAATAACAATAATAATAACAATGATAATAATAACAACTATAAGTTTTTTCTCAGAAAGATCTTACACTTGGTCAATTCCTTATTTCTCATTACCAGTTCTATTATTTTGTTTGAGAAGTTAGATGTTGATAAATTGCCAGGGGTTGAAAGGGTAAAGAAGAAGAAGCGAGGCTGATAAACTGGCAACCCGATCTATTTACTGACATTGTGCAGACTCAGACTGTTTGCCCTAACTCTAGAACTTTTAGCTATTGTACACAGGAAGGACGCCCCGAACATAGAATGAGACGTCTAAATATAGGTTAGGTCTGCTTATAAGGCGGACATTGATTTTAAGGAAACAAGTGAAAATCCTGATCTCAATATAGGAACCCATTTATAAAAAAAAATGAAATATTTTCGTTTGTTTGTTAAACTACAAACCTTTTACACACGGCCCAACGTAGTTAAGGGGTCTATATTGGTTGTCCAGGTCATCTACAATAGAGCACCATGGCCTTTTAAAGGGAATCCTGAAACGGCCAACAGCATTTTTAGGATCAATGCATTTGTAATGGTAACGTCCCTGGTATTTGAAGGGAAACTTGCAGCATCTTTTGTGTGGTTCCATCTGGGCCATCGTCTTACAATCTGTAATAAAGTATACAACCGGTTAACGGATAGAAGCAAAATACAATAAAAGCAAGTCAAGAACGGAACAGGACGAAAGCCTACCAAAGCGGGTTGATTTTTCTGCTCAGAAATGACAGTGGCGATTTCAAGCCATATAAGCCATTCTTACAAAATCTCCCCCTTCGATCCCAACTAAAGGAGGGACAAGGACTGAGTGTTTCTGATCCTTGTCGTTATCGGTGTGTTTATTTTCCTTGCTACGTCGCACTGACGAGTCCCAATCAGGACGAAACAGCTATTTTCAAATTCTGGCTTTATCCGTTCTCCTGGTGATATTGGTTCACTAACAAGTTATTTTGCATTACCTCAGCCTTTCATTTATCAGTTTTGTGTCTTAACAATTTGGCTGAATGATCTTAATTGATCCTTAGACCATAAAGTATCTCGTACACGGTTCTTGCAACACAGTTTCTATAAACAACTTCAGTTTTGTAAGAGTGAAAAACTCATTTTGTGCATAGTTATGAAAACTTCTTTATACTTACAACATTTTTGTTTCAGATGTCCCCAGTCCAACTTAATGTTTGGGTTAATCTCGGCACACTCAGTAGATGCAGTACTAATGGCTTCACAGCTGCTGGCAACCGCGTTTTGCATCCCCATAGCACACACATCGTAAACGCAGTTGTGGTACAACGGTTCCAAATTCATTACAGCTTTACAGCTGGCAAACAATGGCGACCTGATCACAGCACAGTCTTTAAGAGCTTCTATTCGCCTGTTGGGGTGCTGCTCACAGGGGTGGGCTGGGGGAGCTGGTACCCCGCACTGGCCGCCTGCACGCCACGAGTTCGCCCAAGCATAAATACTATTCGCAATATTTCCTGTGCTGGTTATCCACTCATTGGACGGATTTCCGTCGAAGTTGCCGCACAAACCGCAAACCTAAAGAAAACTATGTATTCAGAGAACGACTTTGTAGGATAACATAAACAACAACAACTTTTACACAGTTTACAAACTAAAGAAAGGAAAAAGACCAAAACAATATTACAAGTTCAGCACATGCATTCCAGTGGTAACTTGTTGCCACTATATTGGAACGGTCTGGCCACACTGGTAGCAAGCACGCGCATTACCCCCTAGTCTACTCTCAAATATAGTGAGCCTGAGTGTTGGAAGTCATGGATAGCTGTTTTGGCCTTATTAGGCCTCGTCAGCACGGCACAGCTAACATGAAGGTTCAGGTTCCCAACCACAACAAAACGTAAAGTGGAAGCATAACGCTTGTGGGTTGTCCCTTTAGAAGATAAAATCACAAGTTCTACACATGCATGCCATTGTGGTAACGTGTGGCAATAGTGCCCAATATAGTGGCTACACTTTATCACTGGCACGCATGTGTAAAACTTGTGATTTCATCTTTCAACGACACATCCCACAAGCGTTATGCTTACACCTAAAATATCGTTAGAATAATTTCATCTACTATTCGACTTATAAATTAAAGCACGCTGACTGCTAAGCAGAATTCAAAATCATCTACCAATTCACCATTTTGTTAGTGCAAATTTGTACTTCACGCTCAAATTTGCCAAAATTTAAGAACAATTTAAGAACAAGCTCAGGCTGAGGCTTGATAACTATGAAAATTTTTGTGGTAGAAAATTGACTAAAATTTAGCGATACAGCATAAAACATAAAAAAATTGACTGTAAAAACTGCTAAACAAACAATGTTGTAGGTAGTTTGTCTCTAAATTCAGCCGTACAGTACATGTGTGGTGCAAGGCGTTTCACTTTCCAATATCTTTTTTTATTTTGTTTTTTCTTCAATAAAAACCGCACACAGAAATTTGAACAAATTAAGAACAGATTGAGGCTGAAATCGCCAAAAAATAAGATGAATGAGCCTCGGCAAAAAAACCCATTGTGGGGACAAAAAGTCATCACTCGTCTCACTCAATCTGAAGCAACTAAATATTCAACGGTCGTGAAAAAGATTAGTTGACATTTCCGAGTAGTATATACACGTAAGAGACGCACTAACAACCCGAGGCTGCGTCTAAATATAGATTAGGTCTGTCCATAGGGGAAGGTGCTCATTTTAAGGATAATTCTCCTCACCCCTTACTACTCTGACCACAGGAAAATGCGTTTAAATGTAGATTAGGTCTGTCTATAAGGCTGGGTATTCACTTTAAGTATAATTCTCCTCATCCTTTACATATCTGACTACAAGAGGTGGCGTCTAAATATAGATTAGATCTGTCTATAAGGGAAGATATTCATTTTAAGGGTAATTCTCCTCACCTCTTACGCCTTTGACCACAGAAGAATGCGTTTAAATGTAGATTAGGTCTGTCTATATGGCGGGACATTCACTTTAAGAATGATTCTCCTCATCCTTTACATATCTGACTACAAGAGGTGGAGTCTAAATATTGATTAGGTCTGTTCATAAGGGAAGATATTCACTTTAATGATAATTCTCCTCACCCCTTACTACTCTGACTACAGGAGGTGATGTCTGAATATAGATTAGGTCTGTCTATATATACTGCGGGACATTCACTTTAAGAATGATTCTCCTCATCATTTACAACTTTGACCACAGGAGATGGCGTCTAAATATAGATGAGGTGGGGCATTCACTTTAAGGATAATTCTTCTCACCCCCTACTACTCTGACTTCAGGAGGTGGCATCAAAACATAGATTAGATCTGTCCTTGAGGTGGAGTCATTCAACTTAAGGGTAATTCTCACCGCTTACTACTCCAAACACAGGTGGTGGCGTCTAAATATGGTATTTCTGACAATGAAGCCTGAGGAATTGGCAGAAACAATTATTTTACCGGCCCGGGCCAGAGGACTGGGTCCGAGCAAGGAAAGGGATTATGGGTATTGAGTAAGTATATAGAGGGCTAAGATAGAAAGTTTCAATCACTCTAGCTAGGTTCAGCGTTCACTTTAACTATTGTTTTGTGCTTCGTCCATTATTCAAAGTTGGCGGCATCGTAGGTCGTCACCACAACAGGTGGCGGTATAGGTTCCCTTTGTTCACAATGTCGTTTGGATTTTCTTATCCGGCGGTGTCGTATTCTGTTGTTTTCTCGTTAAATAATAGTGTAACAAATTAGAGTGAAAATATGTAATTCTGGCCGTTTGAGACGGCGAGAGTGTAAAGCTGTATTTTTGTTTATTGTATGATAACAAGCATTGACTCAATAAACTGCCTGCCGGGTTCTCGCTGACCTTCAGGCCCATGTATCTATTTAAGTTGTAAAGTGTCTGAATGGGTAGCGTAGGTAAAATATAGATTAGTTTGTCTATCAAACGGGATATTCAAATGCATTGTAAGGATAATTTTCCTCATTATTTACAACCCCTACCACGGGAGACTATCCTTAGATATTGCATTTTTACTGTTCCGATCGGTTCAATCATTCTCGACTCAGATACTGTATGTACTTATGAGCGAGTTTCTGCTGACGTCATTATTTACATTCTGCTCCATTAGCATACAACTTAAATCGGAGAAAGAACAACGATAAACAACAACTGACTTTAAAACTTGAGAATACTTATCAAATGAAATGAGTGACCGAACTTTTGATTCTATATGCGTAGGCTTAAAAAAATAAATCGCTGCTCAATAAAACGCAAAAAAGCTGGAGGCAAGTACGATAATGACCATACATTCTGTATAAAATTTCAAATTTTTAAAACCACATCACTTAAAGAATACTCAGCATATCAATCTCATATTTTCAGAGAAAGTTTGTTTTTCAGAACCATTTCATAATTCAGAACCTTTGTTTTTTAGCTCAATTAGAAAGAAAAGTGCGCATGATAATAAGGCAGAAAATGTAAACAGAAACTCGCCTATAGGGAAAAACTGCGACCGGTACCTTCCGACGGTATGCATTATCCAGCAGAATCTGAAGCGTTGTGTGCTTATTCCAGAGTACCGTTATCCCGGGAGGAGAAATGGAACGGATTACAATCTTGTTGTTTTCATGAGCAAGGACGTATTCAGCAGTTCTGTGTGGAGCGGGTTTGTTGGATCTTGTCAAGTGAATTACTTTGCCTGTTTTGTTTTGAAATAAATGAGTAAGAGGCTCAAAGGTATTTGGCTCAAGATTAGTAGGGACGCTTACAAAACAAAATTGCGCCAGTTAAAACATGCTGATGACAACGATAACGACGACGCTGATAGCAGTTATAATGATGCCGGGGGATTATAATTATAAAGGTGATAGTGATAATGATAACGTTTATGATAGTGAATATGATGACAACATCGATGATGATAATCGGGAAGATGACGACTACGATGATGGTGATGATGATGATAGTGGTAGTAGTGACGATGATGATGATGGTGGTGATGATGATGATGATGATGATGATGATGATGATGATGATGATGATTATGGTGATAACGATAATGATGATGGTGTTAATGATAATGGTTAAATATGAAAGGCCTCTACTTTTTCTGAAAGTCTTCACATTTCCTTGTTGCGATGTCACCTTTATCTGAGTTGCAAAAATGCCTAAACTTGTTTTTCTTTATAAGCTGCCAGATTTGGTTTTATCGAAAAACATTCTTAGCTGCCAAATAAACGTCCCAAGACGCTTATTAATCAGTTTTCGATTTTTTATTTTTTCGGAGCTTATTAGAATTGCCCGTTTATTATTTTTTCAAGTCCAACTGGATGACGGCTGTACGTAACCTACAGTCTCCAAATAATCAAATATTCGAAAGATAATTTGCAATTGATGGCAACTGTGTTCTTCTTGTTTTCTCTGATTACGATTGAAGGTAATGCACAGTTTAGTTTTGTTTAAGATAGGCAAACAACTTTATAGACCATCACTGACCTTAATATGTCTTTAGAACAGTAACTTAATTTTTTTTGTTGAAAGTTCGAAGTCATTTATCAACATTTCCCCCCCCCCCGTTTATTTGGAACAATCCCCTCCGTTTATTAGAGCTTTTAGAAACCACCCTCCCCCCGTTTATGTCGCACCAAAAAGAAAGTAATTAATGAAACAAAGAGTTAAGAACTAACTGAACAAGTTATCAAAATTATTCTGTGCATGTTGATTAACTGAGATACATTTCTATTGCTACACGTATTGCATAATCTAGTCTTGGCTGCGTCTTTACGATGTAAAAATAAACAAAAAAAAGATTTTTAGAGCGAGTGAGTCAGCTTTGATGCAATGAAATAGGTGAATCGTTCAAGCACTTTACAAGATGTTTTCTGTTTATTTTTCTTCATAAATATTGAAAGAGACTGAGATGTTCAATGTTTCTTTAATTCAAATAAACGTGAGTTTATTGCATTAAATTTTTTCAAATTAAAGGAATGTGTCTGTTAAATCAAACGTTTATGGATAAAATTTGAGTTTTTGAGTATTTGTTATGGTAATTTATTAGAGACTCCATCTGCCTAGACAAGCACTGAAACTATTTGCAGATGGAGTGCAACTATTTTTTTGTAAATTTAAAATTTAAAAAATTCAAACAAAAATAGTTTATCAACTTAATTGGGTGGTCTTTTTGTATAAGAATGCAATTGACCAAAAATGCAATATGTCATGCAAAGATACAAAAGTCGTTCGTAGACAGTGATTCGAAATAATACATTTTTTGTACGAACAATTGTGGCAGCGTTATTCAGTGACTGAGTTGATCTTAGTGTGTTATAATAACACATGCAAGACACACAGTGGTTTTCATGTCAACAATGCAATAGAACTATAGTGAATGGAAAACCTTGAACAGTATAACTTATATATTATTTCCTAACAAAATAATAGAGGAACTGGTATCTAAAAGATTACTTACTTTCGAATTCATTGATAAATACATTAAAATACAATCGCAATTTACAACACAACACAACACAACACAACACAACACAACACAACACAACACAACACAACACAACACAACACAACACGACAGAGCATGACACGACACGACATAACCATCATAGCACAACACAACACAATACATCACAATACAATTTAATTCAAACAATATATAATACAATAAATATAAATACAATACAATATATTGAATGAAAAAATGGTTTTAGAGAGAGTAACAGTCACCTTTAGTGATAGTTAATAAGATTTAGAAGCGGCATGTATTGGTATAAAATTTTTCTCGATTTCTACAGGGCTCTTAATACAATAGTTTTGTCAATTAAACGAAAACTGGATATTAGGTTTGAATTAATCCTGGCCTCGAAGAATCTCAAACAATATTTTTAAAACTTTCTCTAGATTTCTCTTCTCATTTTTTATTGCTCTTGAAAAAGCCGAAAATGTAACCCGGTGCCTGGCCTTATTCAGCAGAGTCTTTCCATTTCCGGCCATTTTAAGTCGTTAATAACGAGCCTCTCCTCCTCTTGTGCACCGCGGTCCCTGAAGACCCAGTGTTGTAAGTCAAAATTCATTTCATGTCTTTGTATATTCAATGATATATAATTAATATAATTAATTTTGTTCCTTAAGCCAAACACAGGACAGTAAAATCAAACAAACTACCATGATTCCTTGGCCAAGCCATAATAAACTACTAAAAGAAACTACATAAAGAAAGATATCGATTCTATATCAGCTATCAGACTGAAATACTTCCCGGCAGTCAAATAAATATCTAATTACCTCTAGTGAAGGAATATCAATGAGAAAACTAAAATTTACCGAACAAATTACCATTTTATTCCTTGGCTAAAGAAAAACACCAAAACGAACCATACATATATAACTGTAAAAGAAAGACAGTGATCTCTTGTAAGTTATATTGTATGACTGAATCTTTTGATTAAATACTTAGCAAATAATGCTATGAATCACCTTTAGCACTGGTATGGGATATCAACTGTGACACAGCGAAAATTACCAATAGCCCAAAACGTATCATGGTTCTTTCAGTCGCTTGTTAGAGTTCTGACACATGCAGCGGTATTGTTAAGAGTGGAGTGGAGAACATAAACTCTGCAATCCATTTTATACTAGACAAAAACAAAACACATAATTGTTTATATAACTTTTTATGTTTGTGCATGATGCCAATCGTATTCAGACATTACCGATTTTGGTCTGTTAAAAGCCTGGGCTAATTTAAAAGTTAAACATTTCTTTTTCACGAGTCAATGGAAACAAAACCAAAACGATTGCATGTTTTTTTTTTTCCACGTCAGAACTATGTTTGGGCATTGTCTCTTACTCTCAAAATAAACTTTACGTGTAACTTGTCAAACTAACTTTTAATTGATGTTTAGATGTTTGAAATTTTAAAAGCTGTAACAACTTTGGACAGCAAAAGTTTTACCCATATTAGCATGCATAGTTTTTCGAAAAGAAAAGTATTACTGTATTGTTATATTTTAGCTTTAAATTTATTGAAAATGACTGAGAATTCATGATCAACCTCTAGGTTTGGAACCACATCAAAAGTATAGAAGACATAACTCGTAACAACTGATGGCGCCCGCTGTTTGCCCGGAGAAAAAGTTATGTTGAAACACAAAAATAAATAATCTATGGATAAAATAAATAGATTTCCTCTATGTTTTTTTGTATTGAGATATACAGGCCTCCCACTAAAAATTGGCCTCAAAATTTCATTAGCTAATTCTCGTAGTATGGCACAGATAGTTGGTCTCATTTCTTCATGTTCTTTTTCACTTACCTATTCTGTTTTACCGGTTCGTTGTCTTTCCTGTACGTTTCGGCAACAGTAGTGCCCTGCATGAGGAGAGCACTTAACTGTTGCCGAAATCTACAGGAAAGACAAAGAACCGGTAAAACAGAATAGGTAAGTGAAAAAGAACATAAAGCCTTAAAATTTCACATGTTAACTTTTTTGACAATTTTGCAGCCTTGCTATGTCTGTGTAGCTTGATGTACAAAAAACTTAGAGGAGGTTTGTTCATTAAATACTTACAAAGAGATGGGCAAAGGTTAACGTTTATGTTGTTATATTTTTCAATTAGGTTTGCTTTTTCATTATTCGCCATTCTTATAAAGCTCCGCGCAAGCGGTTTTTAAATTTTACTTCAACCTCATTCGATTTTGTTGAACGTTGTTCGAAAGTGTTGAACAATGTTGAACACTGGATGGTCAAACGTTTTCAACAGTTGTTTTAACGAAATTGCCCCATTATAAAGTCTGGTATTCAGTAACAGGTCCTGACTCATTGTTTTCCGTTTTCCGCCACGCCCTTTTCGATACCGACTCTTTCTTTTTTATAAGAACCTTTTTTATAAGAACATGAGGCTGAAAATCGCCAAAAATGTAAGAAAAATGTTAAGAACATGCTGAGGCTGAGAAAAGGTGAAGAACATTTATTTATTATGATAACCTATTGCAAATAATTCATACAGTGTTGTTAAATAATTTGCTTTTCGGTGGGCTTCTTGACTAAAGTTTGCAGATAACAATTTTACATCTCATGTTTTTTCATTTATCAAATCGCAGTTCGTTCAGGTATATCTCTTGAGAGAAAGTGGCAAGAAAGTCAGTACAGTTTTATCTCACAAATAACACAAATTATTTATGTTGTCTAAAATCAGTAAAGATATTTTAAGAACATGTTTAAGAACATTTGAGGGTGATTTCCCGAAAATATTTAAGAACGTTCAGCCTCAGTTGAAAAATTAAATGTTCTTATAAAAAAAAAGAGTGTATTAATAATTAATTTCCTCCATAATCGTGCTAGAAAGTTTGGAAAGGATATGGCTGACCTAAATCCCCACATCTACCCTTGTTACTGAGCCCCTGTTTTTACTGTGGAAATGACAAATAAGAAATTAACACTGATTATTTTTCAGGCTTTTATGAAGAGAGTCAGAAAGATTATGGATTCCTCACAGCATGTGCTAAATGAGGACACAACCAAATTAACACGTAAACAGGATCATCTTGAACAGCAAGTTTTTAACGCTGGTCTACAAGGAATCAGAAACTTTCAACTTTGGGAGAAAGGGATGACATCTAAGCTGACAACTTCCTCCCTTGTGACAAACCACAGAAAGCGCAAGAGATCTGTCCTACAAGACTGATTCATAGAACATGAATTGCTATAAGTTTAAACAGGGTGGTAAAGGAGTTTTTCATGAATCCATTATTGGGTCAAAAACAACTAGCCTGTGATCCATTATTGGGGTGACAAAAATGTATTGTAATCATCATGATTGCATTTCAATGCCCATATAAATCTTAAAACTAAGTCCGTGATTCATAATTCTACCAAAAGTCTTTGATCATGATCTGTTATCTTGTTCAAAATAAGACCTCTTTTACTACCCTGTAAAATATATTTAGATAATGTCCTGGGAAAATGACAGCAAGAAATGCTCCCCATAGTCCTGTTGTAAATGAACCTTCTTTTGCCACGTATAAGTCGAGGTCAGTTTTTTAGGCCAATTTCCAAATTTTGAAAACCTCAACTTTATACACAACCAAATATTGGTTAGGTGTGGAGATCTAAGAAAGAATTCTTGAGACCAACCACTACACCCTTGAGATTTAAACCTCTACTCTACATGAAAATCATTAATTTGCTACCAAACCAGCAATAATATTGTTCATCATTATATTTTCAATAAAAAGATGTTTTCCTGTCACAAGTTTGATACAGTTTATTATTTTGTTTGTTGGGTAACTAATTATCACTCAAAAGTAAACTGAACATATGGTGACTAACTTTTTGTGGCTGGTTATTAATTTTTTCCTCTCACTATCCAAAATTATTACTAAATGAAAGTTTTTTAAAGCTGTGTAGAGCTGTCATATGCTGTCTATTTTATATATTATCTGATATTTTTGGACAACTTTACATAGTTACACAAATCACCGTTCTTGAATTTTACTGTTTTGTTATAGGATACAGATCACAAATAAATAAAAACACTAAATCACAGGAAACCCCCTAATATAATTTGCCCCTCAGTAAAAGTCTACATCTACATCTATTTCCTGCAATATTCCTAGGGGATATAATGCAGGTGGATGACTTAACGGAGGCAGGGGACATAATGTGGATGGGGAACATAATGCGGGTGGAGGACATAATGTGGGTGGGGCCGGACATAACACAGGTGGAGGACATAATGCAGGCGGGGGACATAATGCAGGTGGGGACATAATGTGGGCAGGGGACATAATGCGGGCTGCATGATAAAGCAACGAATAATTATGAAAGTAATTTACGTTATGTAATCAATCTTATAATTGTTCACCACACACTCATCTAGGCATGGGAAAAGGACAGCGATATTGTTCAAAATCTATTTTTATCATTTATAACATTTTTTGAAGGCTTGAGAAAAAGAGCTTGAATTAACTTACTTTGTTAAAAAAAAAATATGCAAGATGTTCATAATCTTTAATTGTGCCAATAGGCCCTTTGCAGCAACACCTAGTCCACAGGCATCCCAAGCCGGTAGTTAGTCTAATATTAAAATTTTCCCATACAAAGTGTTATAAATTTAGTTAAATTTTCAACAACAAAAGTACTGGAAATAAAGTTGACCTTGTGTTTGTCTCTTGTGTGTATTTTGGAGGTGTTTTAAAGGGATTTTTGGCAATTGCTATTCTAGATGGTGGAACAGTGATTGCAATGCCAAAAACATAAGAGACAAACTCAAGGTAGGTGAACTTTATTTCCAATATTTTCGTTGTTGAAATTTTGACTAGATTTATAAGGATTTGTACGGGAAGATTTTGATATTAGACTAATTACCAACTTGGGATGCCTGTGGCTAGCCTCGACTTGAAGCTCTTGCTCGTGAGTAGTGACGGGAACCAGACAAAACTAGTCCCAGTCCCAAATTATGAACCTCAACATTTCCCATAATTCATTGGGACTCTTTCACTTCACGCTTTGTTCCATACTCTTCAGTGAACATTGGTGAGCAAAGAAATGGCATCTTTAGGGAATATTTGGCAGATTCTCGTCAAGTTCTACGATGAATATAATCTTAAGACTCCTCAGAAGTTAAAAATTGTGGATGCTTATTTGGCTTACATCATGTTTACTGGAATTGTACAGTTCGCCTACTGTTGTTTAGTGGGAACCTTTCCATTTAATTCCTTCCTCGCTGGCTTCATCTCGTCCGTGGGTTCGTTTGTGCTAGGCGGTAAGTTAAATCAAAATTGTCACCGTTGATGAAGTTTTGGAAAGATTCTCAAGTTGGTTTTGGTTGAAAAGCAAAGGTGTTTTTGCGACATCTGAGTTTTTGCTTACCTTTGATTGATCACGTGTCGTGCGTAAATGAATCGCTGTTTGTGTGTTGTCCACGTAGTCAGAACTTTTTTTTAAAAAAAAGTTTTGTTTTCTTAACGTACAAAATTTCTTTTGCTGTACTGAAGAAAATTTAGTAAAGAAGTGTCTTCTAATTTGGCAAAAACTAGATTTTTAGCGTACTTGGAATTTTTACTATAAATGATTTTGAACTTGACTTTATTTTAAAATGTCTCCAAGAAAGGGCTGCTTCCTGCAGTTACCTGACTCTCCCCATGTCAGTCGACTGTTCAAGGAGCCAAGATTAGTGCTGTGTTTTACAGCAGTGGAAAGTTTTAATTTGCACTGCCATTGTCATGCTTCCTGTAGTATGATCAAAAGTGCTGTTTCCATACAGAACTTAAACATATGTAGACCATTAGATCTTCCTAAAAACGGATTACAATTCTTGCTGTGTGTAAAAATAATGTGGTTCAGAGGTATACAACAACAGCAATTTAAAACCTAATTTATTTCACAAATGTATAAGGTTCACTATTCATTCACTTCAAACTTCTTTTAAGCAACTGACAGAATTTTTCATATTTCATTCAATTAAACAATAATATTTAAGGTTCCATTGTGTTTTGTACATATATTTTTAAACTGTTGGGCTGGCTAAGCATGGCCGCTGTTATTTTTATTTTTATCCTTTGTTGTACATGTTCCCCTGAGTTTTAACATTTATTTGTTTTACCCATATTAAATTACTTTCGTAATTTTAATCCATACACTCGAGAAAGGCAGCAGTGCAAGCTTCCAAAAATTTGTGGATAAATATTTTTAATACAGATCAGTTTATATAATTATTATACTTATAAATTTATGGTTTCATTACTTTTTGTTTGAAGTCAACCATGAGAATCATTTCTTTGTTTCTTTTCTTTTGCTACCTTTTCAAATGTTTTATCGTGTACTTTATAATCAGTACAACTAAAAAGCTAATCCTTTTACAAGTGTATTGGCCCATTGGAACCAGGTCATTTACTCCTGGATGGGCACTGATCTGACACAGCTTAAAGTGTCTATACGGCCTACAGGTTTTCTGTGTTATTGCTAACTTTGTATTGAATTAACAAGTATAACCAAAAAATTTTTTCGGTTCCGCAACTGCTTCGCTACAAAATCGAGTTTTAAAGTTGCCGCGCCGGCCACGCCCAATGAAGATGACCGGGAGTTGCTAAGTCTGGGTCCAGAACAGGCCGTGACGTCATGTCAGGAATCGTCAACTCTTCAATT